>JPKE01000398.1:0-23777 GCA_000750995.1 Pseudogymnoascus sp. VKM F-4520 (FW-2644) | reverse complement strand
TGCGCGTGTTGAACTTAGCGTGGTTTACTGCCCGGGCTATTTTTCAAACCGCCTTCGCAATCGACATCTGTCATCTCTCAATCGACATCGCCACCTTCGTCAGCGGCACGGCACGCTGTCAGGTACACACATGCATCTCATGTGCATCATAGTACATATATTTTCCATCCCGCTCTCCTTAGGCCTCATCTGCTTACCATTGTAGCTCGAATTCATAAAGCGCCGTGGGCGTTATGTAAATAAGTGCTCGGCCCGCTGCCAATGGCCAAGGAAACGAATTTTCAGCCCCTTGTCCCTTATGAGCACATCTGAAGGAAAGGGGCCACAACCGATGCCGCAGCATCATCACCATATCCCAAGCCATGGAGCCCACGCTCAGGTCCCGCGTCTAATCCCACGAGGCGTTCTGGTCTCCGCCTTCTAATTTTACAACTTTTGCCCATCATTGTAGTTTTGAGTTGCGCTTACGGAGTATTGAGGCGGTCTTGCTGGCACGCGTTGCCTGAATGGGAGCAAACTCACTTTGACCGACGCAGGGGATAGTGCACAGGACAGGGGGATCAAGCCCCAGAACTCCACAATTCTGCATCCTTCATCCTTCATTTGGAACCTTACTTAGCCGTTATGGCAGTGACTGGCAGCTAAGAAGAGTGGATATTACTGTCTTCCTGCCCTCCCCTCCTTTCTGTGGAGGACCCCTTCTCTTTCTTATGTAAATGCTATGCTTGGTTAACTTTGCGGTTCAACTCCGTCGCATTGGAGAATAGCCCTTTGCGCCCTGCTCCTCTGCGCCAGATGTGACAATGAAGTCCATTATCCTGCTTCTTCTTTGCCTTCGAATCTCCTTCGTCCATGCCGCACCAGGCGCACCAGCTTCGTTTCTTCCCACAGGGTTTAGATCGTGGTTTTGGCCGTCTTGTAAGTAAACTGGGCTTTCCATGGAGTATCATTATTGCAGGCTTGCTAGTCTAACCTTTCTCGAAGCAATCGTCGTGGGCAACTGGCTCTACCTTCACGGCGGCGAAATCCATTATAACGACAATGGTGTCATGACCTTTCTGCCCAGTGCGCTTTCTCTCCCCTCCCCTCGTTATCTCACCTCTAAACCTCCATAGACTCCCAAACATTCGCGATCGACCTTACCAAATCCTGGTCCACCTCCACTGTCGATGCAAAAGTTTCCGGTCATGTCGAAACATTCAAGCCGTCCCGACGACCAGAGCTCTTCTACGATGGAATACATAACGTGGTATACAGCTACGGTGGGGCACACTACAGCGCAAACTTCACCGAAGACCACACTATATACGAAGCGAATGTGAAGCCTGAAGTCTGGGGCTTTACGCCTCCTGAAAGCGGCTACGTGAACTGGTCGCTCCAATTTGCGAAGTCAATTTCGGAATCCTTCCCTCTCACCTCCAGTGTTGAATAAGCTCTCACAACTAGCAGCAATAAGAAACATTATAGTCTTGGTGGCACGATAACTTATCAACTGGATGCAGACGCTAATGGCGCTGTACCTATACAAATGGTGATGGAGGACTTTGTAACATATGACTACGCAACCCAGGAATTTTCCAACGTGACACGAACTACACCGCATAGTCTCGGGGGCGAGGCGCATTTTGTCCCGCAGTATGGCGAAGAGGGCGTGCTGATTTTCTTGGGCGGGAAGAACCCACTTGATAGGGGAGTGGCATCGTTAGATCTTGCGGATCTTGGCTCTATTCAGGTTTATGATATTCATACGAACAAATTTTACGAACAGGCGGCTACGAACGCACCTACGGGGCGATATTCATTCTGCTCTGTAGGAGCTAGCAATGCGAATAATTCTTCATACGAAATGTACGTATATTCTGGCCCTTTATGCCCGCCTTCCCTATTTTCTACTTTCATGCTCGCAGTCTTTAACATTTGGCAGTTTTATCTATGGCGGCGACGTGGGCTCATCCAACTCTGCAGCCGTCGCCACACTCAGCAAAGTTTACATCCTAACCCTCCCATCATTCAACTGGATTGAAGTACCCACCTCAGCCAGTGCCTGGCGCAACAACCACAAGTGCCAAAAGATTGGCCAAAAGTCCATATCCGAGCATAATCAGCGCCAGATGATTTCCATCGGCGGTGATAAGCACCCCTCAGGTGTGGACTGGTCGTCATACGTTGACCCCTGGACCTCCTTCATGATGATCTTTGATCTCACGGCGCTTACGTGGAGCGACAGCTATAACCCTGACGCGAAAGCGTATACCAGGCCAGATATAGTCAATAGATTCTACTCGAGCAACTCAGAATTTCCATCCACTTGGGGAGACGCCGCGTTAAATTCCATTTTCAACAACACCGCCGCCGCAACAACGACTGAGACCACGTCCACGTCGACGCCCATGCCCACACCTGGGAAAGAGGCTGGGGGCAAAACGAATGTAGGCGCCATAGCTGGCGGTGTTGTTGGAGGCGTGGTCGCAACGGCGCTTGCTGGGTTTTTACTGTGGTGGTTCTGCTGGCGGAAACGAAAGGCAAATAATGGGAGTGGGAATCTTGCTGCCACGGATTACCAAGGCCATCAGGGTTACCTAAATGTAAAGGGAGAGGGCGACGATGGCTCAGCGAGAGAAAGGGTGGAGTTATCAGTCGGAAAAGATATGCCGCGGAGGGAATTGCCCGGGGACAATATGCAGCGGCAAGAATTGGAAGCAAATGAGTATCAGCCTAAATATAGGATGCCGGAAGAGGAGCTGTCCACCTTGAAAAGGTAATTATGTGTCGGTAGATGCAGGCTGTATACAGGGGCGTAATACATATAGAAGTTGTCATATTTTGTACTGTACATTCCTTATTACGATATTGTTCGGAACCTTTTTAATCGCTTCCAATTAGATGATGTTGTTGCTAATATAGCATGTGAGAAGGGCGGGGAATTTATCGGAATCTTCTCAATCGCCTCCAATTAGATTATGATGTTGCTAATATAGCATGTGAGAAGGGCGAGGGATTTATCGCATCCACCGTGCTTTGTACGAAGATTTGTCAAATATTTATAAGAACTGAAGTATGTACAGCTGGTAAGCTTGCAGCGTCATGTTGCCGCACACCATCCATACCGCTCCTGGCAGCTTGAACACCCCCACACGTTGTCCCCGCTCCAATGCCTCCACCATCTACTTCCCCAGCTTAACATAGGCAAGGCAAGTGGATTGTCTGGTAATTGCTACATGTCCTCCCTGCTGGCGTATCACTTCCCTTTTGCAAGAACAGTTCATAATAGCCCGCCGTAGCACCGTCACAGACAAGAAAGTTCAATTCTATTAGTTCCCAGTCAGTCCGTAGTCCCTCCACTGCGTCCAAATTTTCCCAATCCCCCGCTCTACCTCATGCATCTAAGAAATGAAAAGGGACACTTACGGCGCCCATATGGGCTTCCATTGGTGGTAATAATAGTATCCCCCTCGAGTCCCCAAGCCGTCGTGGTAGCCGTGGCGTCAAAGGAAAGCGGTAGATACGAGGTGCTTGCCTCGCCAATATTCAAGTACAGAGACGTATTTGTGCTCTGGATGGTTTCGCCGATAGTAAAGTACTCAGACGTTGCCTCGGGTCCCATGACCGGGGTTGTGCCGTTCCCTGGTAGAGATTGGAGGTAGAGATGAAATATCGGGTCCTGGACTCCGCGGATTTGGTAGGGTTTCGTTTGCCTCTCGGCGATATCACTGGAGACATCTAGGGGAATAGCGACGGCCGAGGCGGCGAGCGATACAGCGACGAGGAGACTGAATGAGAGCATCTTGATTTGAATTCTGGCCTATTGGGATTTTATATGTAGAACGAAAAAACGCAAAACTGAGAGAAATCCATTTATGACGGGAAATGACCTGCTTTTGAGGAACGATAAATATGTCATATGACGACCACTATCAAATATTTATTAATTTTTCGCGGCCTCTCGACTCTCCGCGTTTCGCATTGAGAGCGGTAAATGCACTCCCACACCTGTTTTCCTAGACTGCATATTACTGGGATAGCCTAAATAAACTTGGACGCTAGCTGACTTAGCATCTTGCACAGGGCAGAAATATTCACAATTGTTTGCTTGTCGCGTTCGTACTCGCGTTCGCTTTCGCATTCCTATTATCATTTCTATATGCTAGATAGCAAATATTTAAGGAGCTAAATGTTACAGAAGCGTTGATCTCCACATCGGATAATTGTGAACACTTCCTCGCTTCCTCTGTAACGAAGCTTTCTCCGACCGCAGACTTGGTCGCAAGTTATGATGTCTTCTTCCCCGCAATTCCCCGCACTATCACGAGCAGTAAAGCTTTAACAAGACGTGAAAGAGTTTATCGATATGTTGTGAGCATCACATGCAAGACAACCCCCCCACGTTTAGCCCTATGCGGGGTGTTAATCAGGGTCCGTTCCTGTGGGGTAGCCCGATCCAGTGTGGATTTGCAGTGGGGTAACCCAACCCCTTTTAGTGTCGGCATTTTTGCATGTGGGCCTAGTTGTCCAGTAAGCTTATCACCACCTCTCCGAAAGCCCCTGAAAACGCTATTTTAATGAACGAGACGGATTGCGGTAAGCTGACATGATATACGGAGTATAAAGACTGCCCTCACCGTCCGCTTTGGTTTTGCTGGATTTGAATGATAATTAAGAAATGCTTGCGCCCGGAGCTCCATACTTGAACTCATCCTAAGACAAACACGGCTCAATATGGACTTCTTGAAGAATTCTATGTCGCCCATTGGCCTCCTATATGGTGTTGCCCTCTTTTCAGCACTCGCAGCTGGCCAGGAACTCGTTGGTCCAGCAGCCTGTGCCACCTTAAAATCCTCTCTACCAAACGTAGAGGTCGTCAACAGTGTGCTCCACCCTGACTATATCAATAGTCAGTATACATACTGGAATTCTCGTCAAAGCGATTATAGGCCGTCGTGTATCTTCTACCCAACTTGTGCTCAAGATATTTCCACCGCCATTAAAGTTATCCACGCGACGGGCTCTCGGTTTGCCATCAAAGCCGGCGGTCACAATCCGAATGACTTCTTCTCATCCGTTGACCAAGGCGTCTTGATTGACTTAAAAAAGATGAATGGCAAATCATACGACCCTGAAACTACTCTCGCAACTTATGAGCCTGGAAACAAATTTGGCGATCTCTACGAGTTCTACGAACCCCTGGGACGCACGGTTGTTGGCGCTCGTCTGGCTGGCGTCGGTTCTGGTCTCGCACTATCAGGTGGCCTGTCCTTTATCTCGCCCCAGTATGGCATGGCTTGCGATTCGTTCCGCTCCCTTGAGATTGTCCTCCCAAGCGGAGAAATTGTCACGGCCTCCCCAGAGTCCAACCCAGACCTCTTCTTTGCCTCGCGTGGTGGAGGAGGCAACGCCTATGGCGTCGTCACCAAGTATACGGTGCAATCGCGCCCTGCCGGCGAGTTCTTCGCTGGAAATATTATCTACCTCTTCGAGCAAACTCTGGACGTCCTCGATGCTATTAACAACTTCGCCGCTTACAACACGGACCCCAAGGCATCCATAATCGGCACATACGAAAAGCTCCCCACACCAGACCTCAATCTTAACCTTGATGAATTCATCATCATCTTCCTTGTCTACGATGGTCCGGACGCGGGAACTGCGTTCCAGAACTTCACTAACATCCCTTCCATTGTCAACACCATGTCTATAAAAACATACCCAGAGGTTACCAACATGCCGGCTCCCATGGCCGCAGAGCTCTCCCGAGGTGCCAACACATTCCGGGTTGCGGTTCAACGCGTTGATGGTGAAGACACCACTTCTATTCATGCCCTGTACGAGAACTGGATCAACTGGGCCAAGGACAACAAAGGGGACTATCTTCTCGTATCTCTCGACTTCCAGCCTGTTTCAAAGTCACTCACCGATGCGTCGAACGCTTATGAGGGCGGAAATGCAATGCAAATGCCCGACGGGCCGTGGATGTGGGTCAACTATCTTATCACGCTCCCGCCTATAACCACGGCTTCCGATTACAAGCGAATTCAAGCTAGTTTCAAGGCGATGGTCGAGGCAATTCCTAATGCGGAGGGGCTACCGTTGTTTATTAACGACGCAAGCGAGGACCAGAATCCACTTGAGACGTATGGGGGGTATGAAACCTTGAAGGTAGCAAAAGCCAAGTATGATCCCGATGGATTCTTTTCTAGCAAGACTGGGGGTTGGGTTTTCACCTAACCTTAAGACGGTGTATATATACCATATGGTCTATATATTGTACAGTTTGGGCCTATATATTGTAGTATTTCAGTCGATATATGGCAAAATTTTCAAATAGATTCAGTTCATATTAAAATATAATATAACTATGACTGATCAGAACTCCCCACGCATTGGGATCAACCCTCTGGCCTGTCCATCCAACGCGCTTCGACTAATATAATCTCAGGAAAAACTTTCCTTGCGCGCTCTGGCAATGACTCCAAGTACTTCTGCCACGTTGTCTTGCAACCGCCACATAGTTTGACTCCCCCGAATTCATGTGGCGTCTCTGCACAATAGGAAGCACGGTAGCGGCAGTCCTTGCAACCGCCATCCCCACCAGCCTCGAGGAACTCAGCCAGTCCAGGGAACATTAACTCATCGCTCCGGGTAAGGAGGTCCTTGTAACGCTGCGGGTCCTCGACTCCCCTCTTGTTACTGTCAATGCGATTCCAAAGCTTGGCGTTCGTGCGTGCTTGATCGATGACCTCCTTTGTCTCGGGCTTGCAAATCGTCAGGTTCTCCTCCACAAAGCGGTATCGCCGCATCATCATGTGTATGGGTCCGGCTGCGAGGCGTATGAAATTGACGGCAACTTGACGCCCAGGATGGTGCGCCCAGGCGGCGTCCAAAGCCCAAAGAATCTCGCGAGACTGTCGGTATGCTTTAACGCGAAGATGTTCGGGCATTTATGCATACGTGTTGTTTGTCTCGCCCTCGGAGCGATGTTTGAAAAGACGACAGCATCGTAGAGCGTTATGAAGATCTCGCTCAGTATTTGGAGCTGCTCCTCAGTAAACCAAACATCGTCGTGGTCATTAGAGACCAATGCGCAGGCCATGGTGTATCTCACCAGTGCGTCACAATCGCGCATACGGAACCTTTGTCGTCGTACAGGTTAGCACAGTGCCCCCTTTCTAGAAAAATATTCAACGAAGTTGTATTTTATTAACTTACCACTGCTTTGGGGACTGCGCGAGCGAGTTCACGTAACGCCGGAAGAGCTCGCCATTGCGCCTGTCGCTGGATTTATCGGACGTTATTAGGAGAAAGGCGCGAAACTCGCGAGCCATGTCTGCATAGATTGGCGTCCCTCCGAAGAGGGTAGCAAGCGTGGCATTTATTCCGTAGCCCAGGAGATTATCACTGGACTCCACGTTCACAAGCTTGCCCCTAAATTTGGCGACGGTTCATACTACCATGGTACGCATGAAGGCAACATAACGCCCCCAGTTGGTGTATTGCGGTGCCGCGCATCGAGTATACTCCCATGAACAATCCAAGACTTCGACTTTGACCTCTGAAGGAAAGTCAACGTCTTGCAGATCATTTGCAATGTCGACTGGGCAATACCAAGAGTCCTTGCCGCGAGCATAGGCGGCATCGGGGCCCGTTTTAGATTCCCTTTGGCCCATTGTTGCGGATTGGGATGCAGAAAATTTCTGTTAAGAATTCTATAATGCGTAAGTAATTGGCGCCGAGTCCTATGAGAAGGACTACGATCTGAGAGAGGAACAGCCGGGAAGAAAACGGTGAGGTAAATGCTGCCACGCTCTGCTTGGGAAAGCCGGACATCGAGGTTATATGGCCCATTTGCCTGGACGATATGGCATCCGACAGTATAGTGATCTGTCTGGAGGTAAGCACCCGATGCAAGGCAATCCGGTGCAAATTTGTTAGAGACATACATTGCCGATAGTTCAGGGGCTATATCATCATATTGCGTTATTGCATAATGGCGAAACAACACTTGTAATAGCAGCAGTGAGCAATGCAGACCAACAAGAAAATGCTCATTTTACCCTACTACTGGCAAGCTGGTTTGCTGGCTGGCAAGTTCAGTGGGGTTTCTAGAACATGTCTTGCTATAGTGCAGCAAGAGGAGTGAAACACTTATAACCTACAGTAATTGTTGGTGAGCAGTAAGGGTAACTGATAAGGAAAGAGGTGATATTTGTCCATATTTTATAAATTTATACATTACGATATCCTAGAATAGGAGAACTTGTGTTGTCAAATTTACTGGCCTTACAAATAGGAGGTGCGAATTTCTTTGATGGGGATATTATAACATGCCTCTAAAATATTATTTTTATCGGCCTTCGATATCTGATGCTTCCTACTTGATCGCCGTTAGCTGTGGCCGGGAAATAATATGACCCGCTAGTGCTTGCCATAAAACACATCCCAACAGACCAGACATTGCTGGCCACGTGTAACGGGACATAAGGTGTCAAGACTTTGTTTTTACCAAGCTGCCAATGGTTACGCCGTTACGCCGTTACGCCGTTGTCTGGCAATCCTCAGGGTGGCTTGAACTGAAGGATGTTAGAGGCCACAAGAACTGGCGTTAAATCTCCACAGTACTGCAAAGTAGATCCCCTGAGGGGCATCATTACACACCCGCAGTACTGCCAGCCTGCTGAGATTTATGTTTACTCAAAGACAAGATCAAGAACTGAGAAGTGTTTATAATTGTGTTGCGTTCTTCGGTATCAATACCGGAAGACCCTGGCCCTGGCCAATCGAGGACATTTTACAGAGCCCTATCATATTTTTAGGCTAAATCCACAGCAACGTCCTTGCAGATCGGCAGCGCTTTATTATTTAGAGCCTAGTGACGTAGCGGGGGAGAGCTTTGCACACTCAGCACCAACCTGCCCCACGAAGATCTCTGAAGTATTAGCCTAAAGAATAGTCGGAGTACTCTTGAAAGCGAATAGCCTCACGGAGACACAATTTTCCTCCTACTACGACGCGAGAGCAGTCGCATTTATTAGGTAGCCTCCAGATTCGGCATTTGCTAATTATGCACCATAGAGTATCTAGACGGAAGCTACCCTGGCTAAATATTTGGTGGTTTAAATCCCCGCACTTGGAGAAGCACATAAGCCCATCCAAATGCCGTTGTTGTTTGACCTGGACTGATTCTGTCCCCCACAATTGAAGACTGAAATCGGAGTCTACAATGAAACTCTCATTGGGATTACCTCTGGCCCTACTCGCTGGGGCCATAGCCTCGCCATTGGCAAGCCTGGGCAACTCTACCTTCTACAATCCAGTCTTGCCAGGATGGCACTCTGATCCCTCGTGCATCCAAGTCAAGGGGACATTCTTCTGCGCGATCTCAACATTCATTTCCTTCCCAGGAATCCCCATCTATGCCTCGAAAGATTTAATCAACTGGAAGCTCGTTAGCCATGTGTGGAACCGAGAAAGCCAGCTCCCGGGCGTCAGCGCAAGTACTGTTGGTCAGCAAGACGGCATGTATGCGCCGACCCTACGTTATCGCGATGGGGAATTCTATGTGGTCTGCGAGTATCTCGGTATACCAGGCGGCATCATAGGCGTCGTATTCAAATCGAGTAACCCGTTTAATGACAAATCCTGGAGCGACCCAGTAACATTCAAGCCGACAAATATCGATCCAGATCTGTTCTGGGACGATGATGGCAAGGTGTATTCTGCCACGCATGGGATTTTGCTTCAGGAACTCAACCTCGAGACGGGCGAACTCAGCCAGCCCCCGATCAATATATGGAACGGCACGGGAGGCGTTTGGCCTGAAGGCCCGCATATTCATAAGAAGGACGGCTGGTATTATCTCTTGATTGCCGAAGGAGGGACTGCAGAGGACCACGCCATCACAATTGCAAGAGCTCGCACCATTACCGGGCCTTATGAATCGTATGCTAACAACCCCCTCCTGACGAACCGAGGTACGGATGAATACTTCCAGACTGTTGGACATGGTGATTTGTTTCAGGATACCAATGGGAAGTGGTGGGGAATGTGTCTGGCAACCCGTACAGGCCCAGAGCTTGAGGTTTATCCCATGGGCCGTGAGGCTGTACTCTTCTCAGCAACATGGGATGAAGGCGAGTGGCCAGTGCTAGAGCCAGTCCGAGGCGAAATGAGTGGATGGGCGTTGCCGCCAACTAGCCGTGACGTCCCAGGAGATGGCCCATTCAACTCCGATCCAGATGTGTACGATTTCCCAGTGGGAAAAGCCATACCACGAAACTTAGTATATTGGCGTGTTCCACGAGCCCATGCAATCTCCGTGACAGCCAAAGGTCTGCAGATTGTACCTAGCCGGAACAACTTGACAGGAACGCCAGAGTCTCTGACAACACCCGAGCTCACTGGCCAAAAGGGGTTGGCATTTATCGGCCGCCGTCAGACCGACACCCTGTTCACCTTCAGTGCCGATGTTTCCTTCGACCCTCGAGTGGTCGGACAGGAGGCAGGCATCACAGTCTTCCTTACGCAATTCAACCACATCGACCTAGGAATTGTGCTCCTCGCACCCGACGCATCAACTTCGAAGAGTAATGGAAAGCCTCAGTTGTCACTCCGCTTCCGCACCATTGGCACAATCGAATCTCCCGAACCAACAGCTGTCCCCGTGCCAGCAAGCTGGAGTCCCGGCCCAATTCGACTGGAGATCCAGACGGCCAATGCCACCCACTATAACGTCGCTGCCATGCCAGCTGCGAACCCGAATGCCAAGATCATACTTGGGACGGTGTCTGCGCGGCTTGTGAGTGGTGGAAGGGGGAGTTTTGTTGGGAGTCTGGTGGGTACCTATGCTACCTGCAATGGAGCAGGAACTGGGTTGGACTGTCCGGCTGGTGGGAACGCGTACTTCAAGCGCTGGAGATACACGGGTGCAGCGCAGTACATCTCGGAGACCGAGATTGTTCCAGAGCTGTGAGCTTAGAGCCATCGAAGGTGTGAGAAAACTAGCAATGCCAATAATGTCCAACCACTAATTACAAGTAAATGAAACCTACGTTGCATGCAAATAGAATATGTGACCGAGGGAAAACTGTGACTATGGAACACCCACTTCTTACCGAGATAGATGAGAATGGAATAAATCAGATTCAAACGCACCGCCAGCCAGTCACTCCGTGGACGCCACAGAGTGCGTGAAGAACCAAATATAAACGCGTAACATCTAATATTCATTTTCAGATATATATGAAATCCTAATTGAGTTAGCATAATCCCTAAATTAAACGGAACATACTTACTCCTCAGGTACCCATCCTGGTATTTTTGCACCGCCCTCAATAAATCTCAAGGCCTTTCCCGTCTGCGCGTCGATAATCCTGATCTTCGGACAGTCCCACCCAGGATCAGCCTCCATCGCGTCCTCAAATTCTGACACGAGCAAATTAATAAACCGATCTGGTTCGTCCCCTCGATATACTAGGTTCATCTCTGCATATATCTCCAACTCCCTCAGCGCCTTCATCCTCTTCAGAGTATCCATGTGATAGAATCCAAAATAAGCACAATCTTTCGTATGCGTCACCATATGCTCGATCTGGTGGAGAGGGGAATCGGGAACATGAGGGAGGAGGCCATCCATGAATCTCACCACGTCTTGAGAGAGGAAGAGATATATTGGTCGTGGGTGGGAGGGGGTCGCGAAATAGGGCGCGTAGATGGCGAGGGCTTCGTACCGGGATTCGCGGTTCACGTGCAACAGAGGCGGGGGCGGAGTGTTGGTCTCCCAGACCTTGACGGCACGAGGGGCGGCATGGGTGATGACTTTTTCGGAACATATGACGGTTCGAGGAATTAAGAGAAGCAAAGACCAGATTTTGAGGCGGATCTCGACGGGGAGGGTGGGAAAGAGGTGGAAGGCGGATAGTGTTGACATCACTGTGATCGACGCGTCGCGAAAGACGACGTGGATCGAATGGTCTTTTGTCGTCAAGGCGTTGCGTTGCGACGATATGTAAAGTGTACAGGTTTGACTTTGTCTCGTGATAGACGCAGATCGATATGAGTGGTGTGCTTGTTCCTCAATGTCGTAGATATGAAAATAATATCGGTTGGTGGGAGAGCACCT
Source organism: Pseudogymnoascus sp. VKM F-4520 (FW-2644) (assembly GCA_000750995.1). Taxonomy (NCBI): domain Eukaryota; kingdom Fungi; phylum Ascomycota; class Leotiomycetes; order Thelebolales; family Thelebolaceae; genus Pseudogymnoascus; species Pseudogymnoascus sp. VKM F-4520 (FW-2644). The sequence continues at coordinate 11,665 of JPKE01000398.1, read as the reverse complement.
GTTTCAACTCTGTCAACTCGCAAGTATCAGCCTGAGCGCGCTATCCCTGAGACTCTCCACCTGGACCCTAATGGCCCTGGCGTCTGTTTTATGGGCGTTCCAGCGACGCCTTCTACCCCACAAGGCTAAAGAGTTTAGCAAGGCCGCGACATAATTTAAGTTTGGGCGTGAAGAGTGTCTCGCCTGCTTTCGCGTACACCAACTATCTTACCCCCCTCCACCCCGGCTTTGACACTGGCAAAAACATGTCTCCGCCGTGATTTTGGGATATAAACAAAAAATAATCAAAAATATATTCTGAGCCATGAGCTCAGAGAGGAAATTCTCTCTGACGGGGAGTCGAACCCCGGTCTCCCGCGCTTTGTCACATGACAAGCGGAAATCATGACCGTTAGACCATCAAAGACTTTGAACGGAATCCCCTAAACGGGTTACAAGAACTGGTGCTGCTTTTCGTCAGTTTTTCCGGAGCTAGTAACCGAAAAGTTGATGCCTGGCTTCGGGGTCCGGTTTTATCATTCTCCGATTCCTGAGCCCAGTTTCTCGCTGGCACAAAAGACTGTTTTTAGAATTATGCACAACACGGCTTTCTTGCTTTCCGTCCACTGTGGGTGGTTATCAGCCCGTCTAACACGGTTTCCTGCTACCCGTCCTCTGTGTCGCCACAGCCCCTGCGCTCGGAAATGATGGATTTTTGAGCGCGCTTACAGAGCACAAACGATTGGGCAGCTGAGGCTGGCCTCTGCATTTCTCCACTTGTGGCGGCCTAAAAGCCCATAAAAAACGCGAAACGGTTGGTCGATACTCAAATCTGCCTGGGGCCTGTCGAAAGGCCCGCATCCTTTGTCTGGGATCACGACAACAGCTTCGTGGAAACGGGGGATGGTTGGCTGGTTACAGAAATCTGCCTGGGGCCTCTCGAATGGCTGCATCCTGTGTCCTCGATCACGACAGCAGCTTCCTGGAAACGCGAAACTGTTGGTCGATTTCCCAGTCATGATTTCCGCTTGTCATTGACAAAGCGCGGGAGACCGGGGTTCGACTCCCCGTCAGTGAGTATTCATTCCTCTCTGAGCTCATGGCTCAGAATAAGTTTTTTGTTAATTTTTTAATTTTTAATTTTTACAATTTGGGAAAATTGCTTGGTTTTTATTTCATTTCGTACTTCATTATGTTCTATATAGAATATCGTGTCCTCTCTCTAGCTGCTTAAATCCGGGCCATGGTTTAATCTAAAACGCAAGCACCTTTTCTCCAAAACAGTCCCACCGCTGTATGCAGTCAATTCATAAAAAGCTAAACGCTCATGCCAAGTAGATATGCGCAATAATGGCACAACTCCCTTATTTGCTGATGTACAACTTGGCCACTGCCGCCGCTTGACGAGGCTCAATGAACAGTGCCGTGGCTTCTGCCAGCACAACGGGTGTCTCTCCTTCTCCAACCAGGGACTCGATCCGGCCCTCCACCCATGCCTTCCTCCCCTCAACCTTAACCGTCGTAGCACGCAGGGCAACATAGGCATCTGCCGGTGCAGGGCTGCGGTAGTTGATGTTCAGATTCGCAGTCATGCCGACTTTGTTCGGGAGGGCTGCGAAGCAACAGCGGGCCAGGCCCTCGTCCAGCATGGTCGCGAGGAACCCGCCATGGATGATGCCAGGGTGTCCGCACAGATCACGGCCGAGGTATGAGATGGTGACCATAGACTTTCCTCCGACTTCGTTCCAGGCAAATGGCGGGACAACGACGCGATTGGGGCCGGTCAGGGTTCCGCCTGTGAGGCTCTGGTCGCGCATCGACTTGGGGATCTTGAGATGTGGCCTCGACTCTACAAACTCAGGCTTGCTTCTGAGCTCACGGGCGAGGTGGTGGTTGTTGATGAAGTCCTCGACCTCTTGGGCTTTCTCATTGTCGGGAGTGTACAAAGAGGGGGTCTCTTCGTCGGAGGGCACATGGATAAATTCCTGCACAGTCTGGAGCGCTGGTCCGGCCGCCATCATGGAACCCGCAGTGGTGAATATGACTGCAAGTGCGGTAAAGGAAAGAATTCGGAGTGGGAGCGATCGCTTTGGTGGGGGTGGTGCAGCTTCTAGGATCTTCAGTCAGTACTAAGAGACGAGGCAATTACCTGCAGCAATTCTCCTACGGGATGTGTTTGTGAATGTACGAGGGCTTGGGCGAGGAGAGAAATTGGGTCTGGCAGCGGGTTTTGCACTTAAGTGAGTTCTTGAGAGACTCAACAAGATCTTGTTCCGCCCACCCGGCAGCCGCATTATGGCCGACATTGGACAAGCGCACTAGGCTGCGCCAACAGAACGGGAGGCGGTGACAAGAAAGTATTCCTAGCGTTAGGATTGGCGATCAATGTGGGTCAGTCTGTTGAAGAATTCGATGTAGAACGTTGAGGCAAGGGGAGCCCGAATTGCGTGGCCAATATGCAGGGACGCGAGAAAGAGCCTCGGCTTGAGTCGTTAGGGTGGTTATTATCGGTCGGTGTGGCGGCGACTAATCAGGCCGAAACGTCGGCGGCAAAATCTTGCCGCTCCGACTTTTTGCCCAGGCAGACGGGATTGACGTATCAAACTTCTAAGCCACCAAGTACCCCGCCACGTTACGACAGAAGCTTCGTATCTTTTTGAATTCCGTTGGGTTTCGTCAACAGGCTCCAGCATAGGAACATAACCCGTTAGATTAAACCCTAGAATAATAGGTCGTATTGAGAGGTTGCAATCACAGCAAAATGAATTGATAGGTAGGTAGCAGATGACATTTGTTTATACATGCTTCTACTGTATAGAATCTATACTTTTGATAACGCTCTCCATCACCACTTAACCCATATCCTCATCCTCATCTCCTCACACCATATCAGCATAGTCGTCCACAGAAGCAAACATTGGCAGGCTCTTCATCTTCTTCTTCTTAGCCCTGCCCGTCTCCGTGCCATCAACCTTCGCCTCTGGCTTCTGGTTGGTCTCTAGCTCCTTGTTGAACAGATCGTCCTCATCCTCATCTTCACCCTCATCCAGCTCATCTTCATCCAAGAATGGGCTTGGCTCCTCTTCATCTTCAGATCCCTGCTCTTCCTCGTCCGTGCCCTCAACATCTGGTCGATACTCAAATCTGCCTGGGGCCTGTCGAAAGGCCGCATTCTTTGTCGGGGATCACGACAACAGCTTCATGGAAACGGGCGATGGTTGGCTGGTGACAGAAATCTGCCTGGGGCCTCTCGAATGGCTGTATCCTGTGTCTGCGATCACGGCAGCGGCTTCCTGGAAGCGCGAAACGGTTGGTCGATTTCTGAAATCTGCCTCGGGCTTTCCAAAAGGCCGCATCCTGTGTCTGTGATCACGACAGCGGCTTCTGGAAGCGCGAAAACGGTTGGTCGATTTCTGAAATCTGCCTCGGGCCTTCCAAAGGCTGCATCCTGTGTCTGCGATCACGACAGCGGCTTCCTACTCAAATCTGCCTGGGGCCTGTCGAAAGGCCGCATTCTTTGTCGGGGATCACGACAACAGCTTCATGGAAACGGGCGATGGTTGGCTGGTGACAGAAATCTGCCTGGGGCCTCTCGAATGGCTGCATCCTGTGTCCTCGATCACGACAGCAGCTTCCTGGAAACGGGAGATGGTTGGCTGGTTACAGAAATCTGCTTGGGGCCTCTCGAATGGCTGCATCCTGTGTCTGCGATCATGGCAACGGCTTCCTGGAAACGCGAAACGGTTGGTCGAGTTCTGAAATCTGCCTCGGGCCTTCCAAAAGGCTGCATCCTGTGTCTGCGATCACGACAGCGGCTTCCTGGAAACGCGAAACGGTTGGTCGAGTTCTGAAATCTGCCTCGGGCCTTCCAAAAGGCTGCATCCTGTATCTTCGATCACGACGGCGGCCAACAGCAACCTAAGACGCGCGAGAACAGTTGACTGGTTCCATAAATACTGTCGTGCCATGCACTGACTCAGTATGGTCTCCCCCTAAGTTCCCCAAACAACTTCATCAGGTTTACCGCGATTATACAACAATCTATACTGCCCTTCCAAATCCTGAACAGTAGCTGAGATTCTACACTCCTGACAATTCATTGGACTATCACGGCAACACATGCCATCTATCTTGGTATCAGATACTAAAGGCGACGACCGGTCTTGTCCCAAGGAAGCTGCACAACGCAAGCGGCCATACTGTGCTTTCCGAGGTAAGAATATCGGCATTTGCATACTGGGCCATGCTAACAGTGCATAGAAAACGTCACTTGTGATGACAATTTGCCGCGAAAGAAGCCACGCCTTTCCTCGCCCATCGGTGGTCCTTTGTCGCGATTACCTCCCGAAATAACTTTCCAAATTATATCCGAAATTATAGACCGAAGAAGCCTCTTGAGGGTTTGCCTAGTGAAGGCTTTGAAGGGCTTCATCAGCATGGATCATTTCCGTTCTGCCTACGCCGAGGAAGTTCGCCAGGGAGAGTTTACACCCGATAAAGCGATCGACATTATTACCAAACACATCAAAGAACATCAAGAGGCGGCTCTGATGATTTTTGAAGTCACTTGGAAAGGCATGATCCGTGAAGGGCAGTTGAAAGGTGCTACTTCTTTCCTAAACCGCCTTGGTGGCGGATTAGATGAAGAGGATTTCGACACGGTGCTACTGTCACTGCGAACTATGTATGATGACATTGTTCGACAAACTTCATGGGAGGCCTGGGCAGCTGCGTTTACAGCAGCAGATTTCTTACACGAGGAATATCGAAATGATGACACCATAAAGATGATCAGAAGGATACAGCATGGAGCCGTTTCTAAACGGCAACAAATAATGGGCCAGAGCGCTTCAAATGGTCAATGGAGCAACGCCTACCTTGTGTTAAATCAGTTACAAAGGTATTATGAACTGGAGAAACATCGTGAAAGGAAGAAGAGGAGGAATCTCCACCATCTTGAAGCGAAGCATTTTGAAAGAACGAAGGAACTTAACGACGACCTGGCTGAAGTGCTTCACGCAACGCTCAATCTTGCTGTCCAGGAACATCAATGGGCCGATGCCTCCTATCAAGTATTTCAACTCTTGGGGCTAAATACAGACGGCTGCAACAAAGTCATCCACGATGGGCCGCTGCATGTGTGCGTTCCTTCGACGTGTTGCGTCAATGCAGATGTCTACGATCTAGTACGTGTACTTGAAGAGATCTGTAGTAATACCATTGCAGAGGGTCGGCGTGAGGTTGCTTGCGAAACGACGCGTGTGTTCAGGTTCATACCAGACTATGGAAACGTTGCCAAGGAATCACTTGAAAGGCTTCGAAGTACGTGGTATGGTTCCAAAGGAGAAGAATGGACTTATGGAAACACTGTCTTTTAACGCTTAATATTATTATATGATGTAGACGAAATATAAAATAGTGCCATGTACTCTACATAATTGTAATCCTCGCTTCAGCGGAAATAATATGTTTTTATTTCAATAAACAGCTTTCAGACCCCCAACGCGGCTGTATGTTAGTTAGTATATTGTAGATTCGAAAGCCTGGAAGACCATACCTCAAGTCGGGGTCCTGACGCTTCTCCACCGAAGAAGGCACCGTCCCACCACTTCTCTCATGATCAATCTCAACGCTCGAGCTAGTGACAAGATACTCCTTTACCCCGCTAGACAGTAGGCTGAACCCGTCATCACCCCATTCAACGCGGCCATCCCCACCCAGTCTCCGCGCCAGGCGGCTCAAGGGTTTGAGACTGATATGCAGACTTGGCCTCCCCCCGGAAGGTGCAGTCTTCGCAATATCAGCCTATGCAAAGTACATATGAGTATCCTCCTTACACTCTTCTGTCTCTGTTCAGTGCACTCCAACTAGCAACACGATGGCCCAAACGCTCAAAGATCGCATATTCGGGATTGGCAGGCCAGTGGCATGTCATGGGAAAAGATTCAACGACGATACAATAAATTATACAACGACAATCGAAGCTTGGGTGCCTTGCGAAAAGTAGGAAAACGAGGCTGAATCATCTCCTACTGTTTGGATCGTCCTCTATTTAAACGACAAAAACCAATTCCGTTAGCCACAAGGGCGCCTGAGCGGAAGGACAAAATTCTTGGGCCAGATCTAGGGAAGGAGTGGGAAACAATGTTGAGCTTGCAAATAGAGGTTGTGGCGAAACTGGCAGAAACGGCCTCGAGGAGCTTTGGTGACTTGATTTCGGAATATGGAGGGGGAAGCACCTAAGCGCACCGGTATAAAGCATCGTTATTGTGCCGAACGTATGATCATAAGCAGAGGAGAATAGAATGGAGCCTGTCACTTACAGTACTGCAGTCGTTTGCAAAACCGGCTTCCCCTTGTTGTGACTTTTTGAATTCAATCGTGACAGGGATTCTCGGTCCAGTGGCACAATAATATGGCTTATCAGCATCAGGCCGTCCCCAGAATATCTTCCATGGTTCTTCAGTCTATAAAGTTTAGGGTTTTCATGGTCCATCATTGTAGACACTGCAGGATACTACCGTATCGCCTTTCAACGAAGATTCCCGCAGCTATCCATTGATGGCACCGCCTTTTCTGGTTTCCGCATTCTTGCAGATGGAGGAACGCACCCATGGAGCTCTCCTATCCCGACCATCAATTTATAATTAGTAAAAAGTGTCAAAATCAATTATTTTGACGCCGACTGAAATTTTGCTAAATGCCGACGATAGTAAACCAGACTTATGATTTGCCCTCCCTCTCATGTATTATTGTACCTAGAGCAACGGCCTCTTCCGTAGTCGCTTTCCGATGCTTGACGTCTTATGATATAAATGGTGTTCAAAGGGGGTGTTGGCAGAAAGCCAAAAAGTGCGATCAGGCACCGGGTGCCGCTGTATCAAAAGGTAATTTGGCACCCGGTGCTAGCTGACACCAGGTGCTGGTGTCATCATAGGCCTTATGATAACGTGAGCAACATGCTATAAAATCTTGGCACCCGGTGCTAGCTGACACCAGGTGCTGGTGTTATCATAGGCCTTATGATAACGTGAGCAACACGTTATAAAATCGTTGCTATCTGGTTTACTCCTGCGTTAATAGCATAATCCGCTTTGTCGGTATGATATTATATCCCCGTAAGCAACTTAATGGATTTTGTATAAATTGTAGCTATCGTACCACATTTCAACTCAATGCAACAACCACTCCTCCAGCTGAGCCTTTCTATTGTGACCACTTTGAGTTAACCAGACAATTTACAAGAGTCGGGACCCAATAGGCACCGACATTTGCAAGTATGAGCGTCTCGCTAAGGTCGATATTCCCGCCAAAACCAGTCCTCACGGAGGACAATTTACCAGACCAGACTGGCAAGGTAGAAACTGCTACCGCATATTGCATTCAGTACATTAACCCTGAGTGAAGACCTTCATTGTTACCGGCTCCTCTTCCGGAATCGGTGCCGAGCTCGCCACTATTCTCTATCAACACAATGCTAAAGTCTACATTGCGGCGCGGAGCGGATCCAAAGCTCGCGCGACCATTGCGGCAATCAAAGAGCAGAATCCCTCTTCCAATGGCGATCTTGTCTTTCTCCACCTTGATTTGAATGACCTAACCACTATAAAGAAATCCGCTGATGAGTTCCTCGCGAAGGAGCATCGTCTCGATATTCTCTGGAATAATGCAGGCGTTATGGTTCCACCCCAAGGATCTACGACAGCTCAAGGTTACGAGCTTCAGATTGGTACCAATAATCTGGCCCCCTTTCTGTTCACACACTTTCTGCATCCGCTCCTAAAGGAAACCGCAAAGACCGCATCGCCAAATAGCGTACGTGTGATCTGGGTATCTTCGTCCGCAGCCGAGGCGGCACCGAAGCCAGCGATCGACTTCTCGAACATGGACTACCACAGAGAGGAGGGAATATGGACGAAGTACATGAGGAGCAAGGCCGGGAATGTCCTGCATGGTGCTGAGTTTGCCAGAAGAACAAAGGGCGAAGGCATTATCAGTCTGGTATGGCGTCTTCAATTATCGGGCCTATCTATGCCTCGCGATGCTGACCAATCCGAAGAGTCTCAATCCTGGCAACCTGAAGACAGATCTTCAGCGCACGATGCCATGCCTTCAGAAAGCGGCCTTCGTTCGTATACCCTCTTGTGGTATCCTGAGTTGTGTGCTAAGCTAGTACAGAATCTGATCACATACCCACCAATAAACGGTGCTTACACGGAGCTTTTCGCGGGCTTGGATAAAAGTATAACGCAGAGGAACAATGGCGGCTGGGGTAAACTTTCCACAATTATCCAATTATTTTGTAGGTTTTGCTAACAACTTCGTCTAGTCGCACCTTTCGGTCGCGTGCAGCCACTTCGAGAGGACCTGCTGGAACCCAAGTTGGGCGGTGAGTATTGGGAGTGGACCGAAAGGCAGGTCATACCGTATATGTAGCGGTTCGTCTGCAGATGAAATTGTATTATCCATAGAATTTCGAATTGAAGGTTTCGTTTCCAGGGTTTGAGCCCATGGCAGATACCGGTTGTTGCTCACTGCAAAGCTCCGCAGTCACGATGAGACGCCTCTTTGAGCTCTCCACCATGCACAATTCCTCAAAGTCTCGCGGTCGAACAGGATCCGCCACTTTTCAATAAACCATGGCATTGCTTCCCAACTCCTCGAGTCCCACGCCGTACCTTCCCCTCGCCCATGCTGCGACTTGACGGACCCCCAACATCGAAGACCACCGTTCATCAAGTCTAGGCAGAGATCGGCTTCGTCAATCAGTGGAGGATTAACTGAACCTGCTATGATTGCTTTTGAACGGAAGGTAGGCCATGGAATGATATCTAAGTATGGATGATGTGGTATACTGAACTGTGCAGCTGTCGGAGCCAAATCGGAATCGTCAATTCCTTGGAATATGCTAGCCTCATGGGGGTCAGCCGTAGCGATATTGCCACCATTTAGGAGACCGGGAGAGCGGTTTCTACTGAGAGAAAAGGGCGACTCGGCGAAATCGTTAACGAGATTTGCAAATGGTATTTTCAGGTACTCTGCGTTCGCAAGGTATGCCGATGCCGAGCATATACTTTCCAAAGTTATAGTGCTTCCGTATAGGTCTGCCCTGGCTGATGACGAAGCCATTTGATCGTCTGCATTTCTATGAAAGCTCAATTCTCCGCTCACGGACGCCGATTTCTGCTGTAATAGCATTCTCATCCCGGTCCAAATTGCGAGTCGGATACTATATGCCCCACAAGTGGCGGCAACGTCCTCAATCCATTCTCGCGCCGGGCGTTCAGTTGAATTATCATACTGTGACGACTGAGTAATGAGCCCAAGATTTACCACCCCAGTCCTCACGATGTCCCGAAGTGCAAAGCCCTCTACCGCCATTAGTTTGATCATAGCCTCCCGTTCGTCGTCTGTATGCATCGATGATAGAATTTCAAAGGCTATCGATTGGGAGGTTATTCCTCTTTCTTCGAGTTCGAAGGTCAACGGGGCCCCTCTCGCACTGGCATCAGATGTAGACCAAGTATCAGGAGTTGGAGGCTGCTGGGATATGAATATCGAAGAACTTGTATTTGGCGCAGGAGAGGGTTCGAGGCTTCTAGAGAAGTCCAGAAAGTCAAGCTCATCAAAGTTGGTATTTGCCTGTGTCGGAATTTGGGCTTGTGTGTTTGTCGAGCTTGAAGTTAGGAGCTCGTAAGCCCTGTGATCGCTGGCTGCCAGCGACGGTGCACAGATCTCCTTTTCTGACAAAACGTCTGCCGTGCTAGGTGAGCCAAGTATAGACATGGTTGCGCCTAGATCATCTACAAAAGAATTCAGGTTGGCAGGCTCAACTTGCGTAGGCGGATCATCTCTCTGCGGCCTGGCGAGCATGCCGGGTTTCGTAATGTCTGGGAGAGGATTCGGGATTGAAACTCTGCCGGCAGCTAAGGATACCTCGGCAGCAATACGCTCAAGCTCTTGGGTACGCTGCTTTTGCTTTTTGCCTAGGTGGCAAATCAGCTAAAATTACTAGAGAATTTTGTCGCGGCAGTAGATAGTTTACGGTATTTGCGCTGGGCTACTGTGTTTTGAAGCCTACGACGTTCTTTTGCGTCTTGGAAGATTGTATTCCGAGTCGCCATCTTTGATATGCAGAGAAGAGAGGCGTCTAGATGTTAAGCCTAATTGGGTGGAACGCATCGATTGCTAGATCCTGACGAAGTATTCACATCGATGATACATTTAACTCTCCCTCACACCAAAGCAGACTCTGTATATAGGTGTTGGAGTGACTGCAGGAGACAGACCTGCGAAATGGAATGTGTTGGGGTTGGTTCAGATGAGCAGCAACGCTGTAATGTGAGTGACGGGAGGGAGTGCTGACGAGAGAGTGCTCTGACGAGAGAGTGCTGACGAGAGAGTGCTGACGAGAGAGTGCTGACGAGAGAGTGCTGACGAGATATTTTAACCGAAATGGTCGCACGTACCGGGCAGAAGGGTCTCGAATGATGACGTAGCTCACACCTGTACGCTACCGCCAATCGATAAGACACTCCCGCCAAGATCCAGGCTGATGTGTGTTCTATAGTTGGAAGACACGATTGAATAGAATTTTATGTGGTTGGTGGGACGGCAGACAACTCAGGACGAAGAAAAGGGTCTATCGTATAGTACAGAGAGAAGAATAAGGACGATGGGGTTTTCAGCCTTTGGTAAAAAAAGATCTTGAGCCCGGAAAGCACCATCTGAGGTACTTTGCTCATCATGATTGCGTTTTAAGCTTAGAGCACTGACGAACCTTTTTAGGTTCTCCGATATCCTGGATAGCTTGCGAAAAGGAGACCTATATAGGAAATAGTTCAAGGACTCTCATTTCTTGTATTACAGCTGACGGCTGGAACACGAAGACATGGCCTCATGGATTCAATTTAATTCTCTCATTCACACGGCATTTCCAATAGCTGTAATCCTTATCTCCCCGCTTCTAATTCTACTCGTTGCAAGTCTTCACTATGGGCTGATCAACCGGTAACTGATAGGTTCTTTAGGACTCGTTTTTTCCTCCGTTGTCGCGATGGCCAAGGGTCGACTTAATATATCGTGATGAGAGATGTGTGACTTATGCTATAGCAAACTATTCCCTTTGCTGCAACCACGCTGGGGGCATCCTGCTCAAACTCTCTAAGCTTATCCCGCGCACTAGTGTAGCCTCGGTTGTTCTTATTATCAAACTTGGCAATCATCGAGTGGTCGGCATCTAGAGGGATCTTGTTCTCCATTGAGTCTGGCAGCTGGAGAAGAGCCGAGTCGGTATCTACCGCCGTAACGAAGTCGCCGGTCCTTCTCCAGCGTCTGCTTTCACTGTCCTGTTACACACAATTAGCGATCTGCTACTGCTATATTAACTGTTGAGCATCATACAAACTCAAGCTGTCTTGTCTGGCCCATCTCATAGAAGCTTACGACCTTTCGGTCTCGGATGAGATTCCTAAAATCCACTAGCTGAAACGCTAACAGGTCAGATTTACTCCTGATCTGCTCAAGCAACGCACTCCGCAGATGATTGGCTCTCTAAGAGGAATGCGAGGTTGTTCATGCTTGTCAAAGTATGAGGATGCTCCTTGCCAAGGACCTTCTCCATAAGCTGAAAGGCTCCACAGCTACAGCTCAAGAGACCTCCTCCCAGCCCTCTCCTTGCCCCTCG
>JPKE01000386.1:0-18135 GCA_000750995.1 Pseudogymnoascus sp. VKM F-4520 (FW-2644) | reverse complement strand
GGGGTGGATACTCGGATGCAGGGCGAGTAAGATCTGGAATTGTCACGAAATCGGGCGTGACTGAGTACCTGGGTGGATAAGAAGGAGTATCTCGAGGGGATGGGTGAGTGTTTGGATAGCTTGAACTGGGTCTAGTATAATCGAGAGATGGAGACGGCGGCTGGGCATTCGACCTGTTTGGGTACCGGAGGTCTAGACGAGAATCTGGAGTCCCTGTTTGGAAGTTCTCCGGTCTATAATTACCACGTCCAAACTGGCGCGCAAGAGAAGAACAATATGAGGTCAGTGAATATCCTGACGCTCCTGTTACGTTGGGACTTTGAATATTCAGATGCCGTGAATTGGATATACCTTGATCCTGCGTTTGTGTCCGTTGATATTTCCGCCTCTCTCTACTTGCCATCTTGCGGAGTCTGCCTTGATACCCGTGAGTTCATCCTACATATTGCAATACTTAGTATTGATACCGAGGTGGCCTTTGGTTCTGATAGTACTAACCGTCGTGATTGCCCTATAAGCAGTAATGTAATACCCCGATACGGGTTCGCCTTTTGCATTATATGAAGCATATTAGTTATGCGTCAAGAGTATGTTATCCTCGCAGCCTTCTGGCTACTTACTTTATGGCTCCCGGGCATTACCAGAGCGTCATTGTCTAGGGAGCGACAGATATCCGAAGTGATGAACTGGCTTTCAATGCTACTAGTTGCGGGTACAAAATACATAACTAATATGAAGACTTGTTCCCGCCCTTGACTTTCTCCGACTATCCTTGATACCAACTACTTTCTTGACGAATATACATTACAGGTTTCACATCTATAGTGCCCACAAGTGCAAGATGTAAGGCGTACGGTCATACCAGATTGTCCACAATCGCAACATTGCCATAGCGCCACACCCCCTCCTCCTTTTAAAGATGAGCCGGGATGAGATGGTTCTCTGCTTATATCTTTGTGAATGGACTCAGGCTCAGCTTTCTTGGCCTTGTCCTTCTTGTCCTTCTTATTCTTCTTGGAGGCAGAGGTACCCCAGAACGGGAAAGCACCTTTTGTGGCCTTCTCCAAGTCTGGTACCGGTTCGGACGTAGGTTCGGTTTCCTCAACATTCTTGATTCCTCCGTCGTGGCTAGGGTCGACTATGGTAGCCACCGCTAGCTTCTTCTTATCCTTCTTCGAAGTAGAAGCACCCCAAGTACCACCCCAACTATCCCCCCAAGATCCTTCATCCCTGACAGGCCCTGTTACAAATTTTGGTTCAGATTCCTCTGGGATCTCTTCGACTGCAGCTGTACCCATTTCTCTCTTATCGGCCTCACCGGGAGAGCTCCCCTCCCATGACATGACCTCTCCATCATCCTCGTCATATTCTTCCTCTTCTCGTGGAAATGCAGAGAGAGATATCTCCTCTAAGTGATGACAAATATGCCCAACAAAATTTTGTTGACCTGGTATATCATTACAGAAAGGGCATCTCTGGGTTGAAAGGTCTCGTGAATGCGACCGTTTTTCGATTTGAGAATCTTGTTCAGGTAACGTTGAAGGTAGATGACTGCGCGCTACATGATCTTGAATAAAGTCAAAACTTTGACTAGATGCGCCGCATTTCGTACATCTCCATGTTTTGTATAATTGGTGTTCTGTGAGGTGAGCTGCAAACTCCGATCGAGAGGCAAATTGGATAGAGTTAGCTTTGCAGTCTTCCACAATGCAAACATATGGTCGGAGGTCCGAGAATGCATGGCGTCTGTAGCTTATTAGCTTGTTCTTATTTGGAATAACTATCGGGTGTCATACTTCCACTGTGACTCATTATGCACGTCTTTTAGAGCCTTCCGGCATATATAACAAATTCGATTACCTGCGGAATCTTCTGGCGGCATTGACTGGAGAGTGGTGGCACCTTGTTCTGTTTCCATAAATGAGCGGATCGACACCATAGACCTTGCATCTTGTGGCACATCCAGCACCTGATTGCCACTCAATTTTGATCCAAGAGAGGAACCGAGACCAGAATCCTGGAACTTTGACTCAGCAGTATCCATAGTGACCTCCATTAGATCAACGGGCTCTATAAGCCCCTTAATTCTTTGAAATCGATGCCAGTTTGCTGCTCCGATTCTCTCAATAAAATCGATTGTGGCATGGGGAAATCTATCCCTCATCTTTCTGCAGTAGTGTATCTGTGGTCCCAAAATTGTGAACAGATTCAATTCATTCTTTTATTGTTGGAGGCTCTCAATATTACTTATGAGGTTTTCCTTCGAACCAGCGGATCCTTTGTATTCTTCAACGTGATAGTTGTTTAAGACCTTGACAATTTCGAAGATCTGGGGTGGTATCCTGAGGTTTCAAAACAGACAAGAAGGATACTAATTCTTCAATGCATTCGTATTTAATTGGGTCGGTAGCCATGTCGAACTGGCTGAAGACGTGCCTTAGCCTTTCTCAGTCTTCAGAATCCGACGGTTCTTTGCGCTGTCTTCGACTCATTTTTAACAACCGAAGTTCCGTGCAGATCGCTATGTTTGACATATTAAAATCCATCAAGGGGTATTCCAAAATCCGTAGAAGAATTTTCCGTGCTTCGTTAAACTTGCCTTGATCAAGGAGGCAATCTGCTACAGCAATCATAGGAAATGTTTGTTGCGGAAATTCGACTTCAACTGGAACACCGTCAGGACCATATAGGTTTGGAAATAACGAGTTTGCGATTATTTCTGCGGCATCCCCCCCAAATCCCTCATTACAACAGCTCACTAGAGTCGTGCCAGCAAGTAGATACTCCATTGAAGACCTCCCGTATGTATTCGTTAACTCAGTAAAGGATTTCCGCAGAAGAAGATACGTTGGGCTGAAAGACTTTCTCTTTGCTTCACAAAACGCAATCAAAATTCTTGATTCTAACGTTAGACTCTGCAAGCTCGGAGTCAGGACATCTGCAACCGATGATGTGCCGGCGAGTAACGCATACGCTATTATTTCCATCGTAGAGGGGACTTCGTTTGGAATCCACTGAGCTGCCGTTCTGGATGTCGCCCAACTTAATGGTAAGGATGCCAATGCGAATCCAATGGTAGCGTTAGATCGTTTGCTCAGATTTGTCATCAGCGCCATGAGTTCCTTCCTAGCGGCCCATGGTTGGTTGTTATTTGTGGATAGGATGTAGACGGTAGATTGCAATAACTCTAAGTAAGACACGTCTTCCAATGCCTCCAATCCACTGGTCCGAAGAAGGCAGATTCCTTCGCGGATTAGGAATCTAAAATTCGGAGGTGTCTTTTCCCCGAGGACTAACGAGAGTCGAATTAAGAATTTGAGAAGCGAAATTAAATATTGCCGTTTCCGCTGTTTCTGATGACTACAGTAGAGTTAGAAGCTCACTTCTAACCAATGATAGGAAGATTCCCTGCCTTGAAGAATAAGCCAAATAGTCCTCGATGTCAGCCGTTGCAAGGACGCTTAAGAATGGAACACAAGTTGTCTCGATTACCTCCCATAACTGAGCTTCGATTTCTTCCCATGCAATTTCACTCCAGGCATCCGGAAACACACTGGTCATCAAGCCTAATATTGTGAATTGATTCCTCTTCGCATCATCAGGTGAACTGTATTTTAGAGTTCGTTTTCGCCAAGACTCTTGGACGATAAACCATTCTGACCAGGACTTGCCGCCCAAACTTGCGATGCCATCTGCTTCAATATCCCCCATGAACTTCCCCACATCGTTGCTCTCACCAAAAAGATGTGAATACAGGCTCTGGCTGTAGTGATCTTCGGGGATCCTTTCTAGCTCGCCATTGTTGCCCCATTCGTAATTGCGTCGTGCAGTTCGAGCGAACAGAGCCTTGGGTATGCGAATGCATTTGAAGGATGCCAAAAAAAGGCGTCGCTGTTGATCGGACTCCATTCTGTAGAATGTTATGTTATGTCGTACATATATACCCAGGTTACAAAACGACTCTGCCCTGTCATGAGGGTTTCATCAGTTGGTATAGTTGTCTTCCGCCCCATGAAGTTTTGTGGCTCATGTCGAAGGACACAATCGGTTCGCGCACAGCGGCTAAAATGCTGCATTGTCATATAAATATCTTTCGCAGCCGTTTTATCGCAAATACCGTAGTGTGCTTGCTAATAATGCCTACTGCTTGGCAACCTGCTGACGTGGCAGAGGAATGCAGCTGTGTCTCGCTAATATGGAAGGATCGAATCAGAGACATATTTGAAGCGCCAACTACTACCCTTTCTGTGATTTCCATGCAGCCTCGAGATATTTATAGGCTCACAGCCAGCCGCTTCTCAGCCAGGGCTAGATGTTGACATATACCTCGAAGTATTCCAATATAAATTGATAGTACTATATGGATGAGCTCACACTCTCCCAGTTGGTTGAGAAATATTCGTTATCTTAAAATATTCATGAGAGAGCTTCGTAGCCTCACAACCGGACCATTGGTAAAACCAGGCCGAAGTTTGAAGTACTCTTTATCCACCCATTTCACCATATTTAATCGATCGCCATGGCGAAAGTCTCTTCAAACAGCCTTCGCGTCACCAACATTCCCCCACAAGTTGACAAGGCTACCTTCATCGAGTTTGCAAAACAATATAGCTCTCAGACTATTGCCGGAGGTTGGTTATCCCCTTCAGTGAGCGGAAGCAAGAACCCAACCGTATCTCTTTCTCCTCAATTCGACAGTCATGTTGGCACAATTACTCTGCCATCCAAGGAGCACAAGGAGGCTGCTTTAAAGAACAATGACACAGAATGGAGGTTAGACGACGTATTCAACGGTATCACCGTGTTGTTTTCGCCCGAGGAACCTGATCTCGAGTACAAAATTCCAACTTTCAGTTACTACGTATTAATACTGACTGCGACAGCATCTGTGCTATACATGGACTGAATGGGAACGCGTTCGATACTTGGGCAGCACAATCCAATGCCAGAACGACAATGTGGCTCCGGGATCTATCGCCAACAACAAAGCCATTCAACAACGCTCGAATAATGACTTTCGGGTACAGCTCTCAGTTATCCGACAGACAGAACCTCTCAGGTATAATGGAATGGTCACACCATATGCTTGTATCCGTAGGTAATGTCCGACAGTCGGAAAAGGTAACGCTCACCACCGAGGATTAATTCGTTAGACCTTACTCACAGCATTATGAACAGGAGAGAACCAGGCCAATTCTGTTCGTTTGCCATTCGTTAGGTGGACTTGTAGCACGGCAGGTCAGTACCCTGCGATTTTTAACCAGTAGTGAAAGGACTTCACAGAGATGCTGATGCTTGCAGGCAATGATCCGACTGAACGAGTACGACAAACCAGAATATCGAGGAGTTCGACTGGAGCGTTGCGGAATCCTGTTCCTGAGTACTCCCCATTCCGGTACAACAGAAGCAGACTGGAATACATTACTGCTTGATATTGCCAACGTGAGCTGGGGGGTTCGGCTGGAAATAGTAGACTCTCTAAGGGCATTTAATCCCACCTCCTCCGAGAGTCAGGACCAGTATGCGAACATGAAAATCAAGCCACCAGTTGCAGCTTTGTATGAGACACAAAAAACCAAAGTTGGGGGATTTAACCGACATGTTTGTATTATCACATAATAAAACAAGCAGACCAATTGCTAAATATTTCAACAGGTTGTCACTCGCCAATCCGCAAGTTTTGGAAATGTCACTGCCTCTCCTATGGCAAATGTTGACCATAACACCATTTGCAAGTTTGATTCAAAGTTTGAGGGGTTTATAGATGTGGTGACTCAGTTACAACATTTGAGAAGCTTGTTGTTGAGCGGGAGTAATAATGCACCTCCTACATCTGACGTAAGTGGGCATTGAAGTCCGAAATGTGTGGAGATAGCAATACATATTCTCGTAATTGAGATTTTCTTATACTTTCAATTCATAGAGGTACCAGCCTCAGACCCCTACGCTATTGAACTCGCTAACATATGTTTGTCGTAAAAGAGGGTGTGGCTTCCGCCTCCAACAGCTCCAAGCTGCCCCCTCCCAAGGGATAGGAAGTTTTTCGAAGGAAGAGGGTTAAACATGAGGCCTCAATTAGTCGGCCGAGAAAGAGAATTAAACTCAGTGTCAAAAGCTATAGAGTCATCCCAGGATAGTGGAAAGACATCTATTGCCCTTTCTGGAATTGGCGGAATTGGGTAAGAAATCGTGAATGTTGCTTATTATCCACTGTAGCTAATGTCTTTCTTAAAATACAGAAAATCAGCAACTATGCTAGATATTGCACATCAGGAATTAGACTGTCGGAATATTTTCTATGTTCACGGCAGCGACAAAGCATCGTTAGACCGCGCATATCTTCATATTACTCGGCGAATTGGTCCTGAGTATCTAATGAAAGAGTTTCAAGGAAAGGACCTCCAAGAAGCCTGGAGAAACGAGAGATCTGAAGAGAGAATTCAAAGGTTTAAGGCTTGGCTTGAGGATGCGGAGAACGAAAAATCACTGTTCCTCTTCGATGACGTAGACGGAGTTCAAGGAGCTGACAGGATTGAGGAAACAGTTCCTCCCGAGGCGCAAACCGTCTTATATACGACACGAAATCCTGTGGTTCGTGACCCGGGCTTTCACTTTCGCAAAATCAGAATAGCACCCGTGGACGCCGATACACTTATCAAAATCATGGAGGCTGTTCGTAATGAGGAGCTAAGGGACAGTAAAACTTTCGGCGATATTTTTCAGAGCCAAACATTACTGCAGATCGCAGAAACAGTTCACGGACATCCTCTGGCCGCATCGATTGCCATCAAATACATCATCAGAGTGCTTTCGTACAACAATCCCGCAACTGCCGGACAAACCTTCATTGACATGTTTAACAGCGACAACTACAAGGAAAGAGAGGAATTCCTACAGTTTAGTCCTGAAAATGTGTCTATAATGGAAACGTTCCATGTTTCTCGAAGAAGGCTCCGCGAACCAGATGGCCAGGCATGGAGGCTGATGCAATTTCACTGTATGCTAGATACTACTATATCTGGCACCAGCTTTTTCAATCACACCTGCCCTATGACGCCAGAAGAGTTTCCCGACTATGATATCTTATCTACAGAAAGCTCCTATCTACGAAACCGCCTTTTCAGGGATATCGAGAGTGTTTCGTTTGGTGAACGAATTCAATTCTCAGAACCGTTGTTGATGTTCCACCCACTATGGCTTGAGTGTACTCGCCATATGATGGGACCTGCAGGCAGATTGCGTTATGCTCGTCAAGTCCTTCAAGTCTGCCATCACTCTTATTTTAGCCAGGTTAACCAGGATGGCAGTGATGAGGCAAGGACAAGAGCATCTAGCTTTTTAGCCCACGCCCGTCATTGCATGGCAGTGTGTAGGAACTTCAAGATAAAGTTTGAAGACTTAAATATTTCGGACGCTATTCAAGAGTGGGTACAACCTCCGACGAGAAGGCGGCGTCGATGAGGGAGGAGAACGGCGTTCTATCAGCTTGAGTATCTAAACCGTAGCTAGCTTGATATACCATACCGCATTAATATAGTAGAATACCAAAAGCAATATAATTGATCAAATTATGTTCGAAGGGGGTTGGGGCTTTTATAACGCCACAGATGGCTTGCGATTGTGACGCGCAACACAGCCTCGTTCGAGTAGGCAACCACCCACTGCAGCTATAAGTTGTCACCTTAGCCAACACAATTCTGACTTCGATGCTCCATGCATCAACTTACATACGCTCTGTTATCCATACGCGGTAGAAGCTCATATTCATTGCCAGCAACAATATCGTAAGCGTGCGTGCGAGAAGTACGAGTACAGGCGATCGACTCTTCCTTCACAACAAAGAGCCTGATCCTTTGGCATTCGCCCTACTCCATTATCAGCACAAACAAATGGATTTTCTTGACCTACATCCCTTCGTCCGTATTACAGCCCATGACAAAGCCGTCGGCGCCATAATCGGTGCCGCCTTGGGCGACGCCATCGGCCTGTACACAGAATTCATACCCCGCACCGAATGCTCTCGCGCCTACCCCACCGGCCGCTTCTCCCTCCTCGAAGCCGATTTGACGCCCTTCCGCGAGGACAGTCACAGAGATAAGTTCGAGCCCGCAGACTGGACAGATGACACCGATCAATCCCTCGCCCTGATTCTGTCCTTTATCCACAACTACATCCCAGGTAGCGACTCCCCGCCAGTGAAGCCATCGGACATCGCCCAGCGGCTCCAAATATGGGTGACCCAGGGCCTGCGCTGCCTCGACCGCCCGCCCCTCGGAATCGGCATGACCACTGGCCGAGTGTTGATGGATCCAGAGTACCTCCGCGACCCCGAAGCCGTGGCGTTGGCATGCTGGCTCCGTAGCGGCCGCAGTATCGCCCCGAATGGGTCACTGATGCGCACGCACCCGTTGGGCGTAATGTATGTTGGGCGGACGTTGGAGGAGACTTTCCAGGCCGCTACTGATGTGGGGAGAGTGACACATGTGGATCCGCGGTGTGTGGTTAGCTGCTGTCTTGTGACGGCGCTTGTCCGGGGTATTATCCGGGGCGAGGTTGCGAGCGAGGCGGACCTTGACGCGCTTATTGAGGCATCGTTTGCATGGGTTGATGGTAAAGTGGAATTGATGAATCCGACAGGGAAGTGGCTTGATGAGGAGGACTCAGTTATGGTGAAAGGTCATGAGGGCGTGGAATCCACATTAAAGATAGGGGAGTATAGAAAGCATTGTTATGCGAAGACGCTGAGGGAACTGGAACTGGATGATAAGACGATGGGATATGTTTTTAAGTGTCTTGGATCTGCTGTTCTAACGCTGCGGCTTGCGATTCGAGGAGGGCTCGGACTTCACGCAAGGTCGACTGATTTTTTCGAGACGCTTATTTCAAATCTGGTCATGGAGGGAGGCGATGCGGATACCAACGCCTGCGTTGCAGGAGCGCTGGTTGGGTCCTGGGTGGGTTACTCGAGACTACCATCGCACTGGTCAAAAGGGATGAGGAATGTAGAGTGGCTAGTGGTGAAGGCAGAGTCAGTGAGTTTCAAAGCAGGGATAATGGAGCCCGGTCCTGAAGGAAGGATAAGAATGTGGCCGGATAACCACGATACCGGGCTGGATGGGGGAAGGGGGATGCTGAGCAAGGAGCAGTTGGAGAAGATGGAGAAATATTTTGTGCTGAAGATACTACTGATGCAGAAGGCAAGAAGGGAGAGAAAGGAAGCGGCGGAAACGGCAGCGAGGAAAGGAACAGGAAATGGTTTCGTTGAGGAGATTTTGTATCCTAAAAAGATTTAGGTTGCGAGTTGGTTACACTTTCAAAGATGAGAATCGAGGATAACACGTTACGAATATAGGAGGCTGACTTTAAGCTTGCACTGTTCCTTGCATGCAACTATGGTGCCACAGCCACCTGTGACGGCCAGTGCCCCTTCATCTCAACTCGGCGTATATCAAGCGCACATTTTACGTTTATATGTATCATTCCCTTTCCTAAACATAATGTAAAACCTTGAAATAATTGTTATATTGCTGTCTCTACCTCTAAACATATGACGGCCTAAGACCTTGCATCGGTTCCATCCAATAGCCTCCTCCCCCCTCAATCAGTACCATAACCATCCCTCCCCTGCATCTCTGCCTTTGTTTCAAGGGATAGGCCTGGATTTTAAGGGATAGGCCTGGCATGGAAAGAATATATTTCTGGAACAGATATCCTGACCTATCTACACGTCCCCACAAATGCCACCTTGCTAAGGGGGGGTGGTTCGGTTCTTGCCGTACACATTGGCCGACCGTGTTGGATTTTGGCAACGATACGAAAGTGACTTCGAGACTGGTAGCAAGCACGCTCAACGTCACACATCACTGAAGTTATAGTATCCAGGGCTAGAACAGCATGTAATATTAAGGTAAATATAATGTAACCAGGCAGCTGTTCCCCTGTTTCAAACCCAACATTCCAAAGATCTGTAAGGGTGCTTTTAGATCTGAAATCGCAGCAAGGGAGTGTAGGTTGCGGAAAACCAAACTATGAAATTGTCTACAAGACAATCATTTTGTCCATTTATACTTCCACCGAGATTTTCTGATGTAGAGCAGTTGACATTTCCCCTTACACAATTTATTATCTGTGGCTCTAATCTGCTCCTGTCATGGCAAAAAGCCAAGCGTGATGGGAGACGAGATACCGTAGACATCACTTCTTAACCCTGGCGCAATTAACAATGCGCAGGCGCATTCACCTTGCCTTATTTGTCACTCTTGTCTCAGTTACGACGACCCGCGTACAACATCTTTCCTTTCAATAAAGTTTCTGGTGAAGCTTGACATTCCATGCAGGTAGCCTCAATCACGGCCCTTTTCACTGCGTGTCCTTCTTGGCCACAGTGATGACTTACGTTTGTTTCTGAAGGTGAGACAATGTTCACAAGAATAGGTCACTCATGAACGCGCACCCTTGATATCAAAATCCAGTTTGGGCTGGCATTACATTCAACTCCGACAGACAGTGATCTAGGTAAACATTGGCCGATTTCATGCTTCGATCCGTCCCCCCTTACCTATTGAGTTAAGTTTCATTTTGCTGGCTTCATATGTTCCAAGTTGACATCGCTAATATGTATAGCTACACCCCACGCATGGCCTATTCTTTACCACGCCTATCAAGCACCAAGTCTACGCAGAATATACAGTATTCGGAGCTCTTAATCATCTCTTGATAACAATCCCAACGCCTCTCAAGCGTCTCTCCTCCTACCTATCATGGCTCCAAAGGCAAGCATCGCCTCCCTCTCTTTGGGACGCGCCTGGGTCCATCCTCTGGAATCCAAGCTCGACCAAGCCGCAGCCCATAACTTCGCCGGCATAGAGCTTTTCTACGAAGACCTCGAGTACCTCGCCAAAACCATTCCCGGCGGTTCAACTCGGTCCAACCTTGTCCACGCAGCCACCTTGACCCGCTCCATGTGCGTTTCCCGCGGCCTCACTATCCTCTGCCTCCAGCCTTTCATGCACTATGAGGGCCTACTTGATGCCAAAGAGCATGCAAAGCGCATTGCGGACTTCCAGTTCTGGCTTCTTCTCTGCAACATCCTTGGTACGGATCTTATCGTTGTTCCGTCGACCTTCCTCACTGAGGGAGTAACGGGGGACCGAACAGTCCTTATTTCTGACATGCGCGAAATTGCGGACCTGGCTGCACAGCAGCAGCCTGTGGTGCGGATAGCGTACGAAGCGCTATGCTGGGGCACTTTCATCAACACGTGGGAGGCTGCGTATGAGCTCGTGTGTGACGTCGACAGAGCGAACGTTGGCACCTGCTTGGATGCGTTTAATATCTGTGGACGGGAGTTTGCTGATCCCGCTGCTCATGATGGGCGCATGCTCGATGCTGAAAGAGCCCTGGGAGCAAGCCTGGAGAGGATGAGGGATGTGGTAGATGTCAAGAAGGTTTTTCTGGTCCAAGTGGCCGACGCGGAGAGGATGCGGGAACCGTTGGTTGAGGGACATTCATTCCACATCGATGGGCAGCCGACAAGGATGAGCTGGAGCAGGAACGCTAGGTTGTTCCCTGGCGAGGAGGACAAGGGTGCATATCTACCCGTCTTGGATGTCTTGAGAGTTATCACAGGGCAAGACGGATTGGGATATGATGGCTGGATTAGCTCTGAGATTTTCTCGAGGACGCTGGTGGACCCAAGGCCAGAAGTGGTAAAGGAGCATGCGCAGCGGGCCGAGATAAGTTGGAGATGGATGGAGAGGGAGTTGGGATGGATGCAGATGAAGGAGGATATCAAGAAGGTAGACAGTCGGTCTGAGGATTCATCGTTGGGTCCGCTTGGTGCTATTCGCTATTTCTATAGGTCCGTCAAGGGGATTTTTGGAGCGTAACGACTTCCAAGCAATCACCAACCCCAGCGCTTTCTCACAGCTGCGATACATTTCATTACTAGATCATCCCGAAAGAAATTCAGGATGCTCAGCAAATCAGAATTTGTGGTGACAAATGCTCGAAAGGGTCGTTTGTGGCTTTAGCCTATCGTTATATAAAATGCAAACGTATTGATACCCTGTGATACTGTTGTATACAAGCACTAGACAAAGAAATGCGTTAAGATATATGACAGTGATAGCTGCACGGTACAAGAGGTCAAATTCCAGTTATCTTTGATGTATCCCTTCGGAGGGGGTTCCAGGAAAACCAACGTGGACGCGTCGGTTGGATTCGCGACATCTCTTACGGCACGCCCAATTTCATTTTACCAATGGTTGAAAACTGACGCCCTAGTATTCATGTGATTGATTATTCCTATATACCCATGCTACAATATATAATATCCCTTTCCAGTAAAATTTAGACTCCCAAGCTTTAAACTCCCATTCGACAAACACACTATACCCTACCACATTTGTGGCTCCATATTAAAATCGTATCCTCCTCCGAGTAAATCCATCATCCATGGATCATCCAAGATATCAATATCCACAGCATTAAACTCCAACGCCTCAATCTGCTGCTGCTCAGGCACGCCTAGCCCAGGCACTGTCTCTCCGACTTTCTCCCCACCGCCACCCCCCCCAACAGCATCCCGAGGCCCAAGCTTTGCCACCTTCCCCTCCCACCAGCTCCCGATCCCTAGCGCTCTCTTCGTTGCATGCGGCCAGGGATGGGACCCTTCCACACCCCCATCCGCCAGCGACACCGCATCCCACCTCTCCGCCAGCAACCTCGTCACATCCCCGATATCGAGCTCCGCCCGGACCCTCCCTCCACACCACGACACGTCCGGCGATTCGAAGGAGGTGAGTCGATACAGCGCTGCGAGGCAGTGACCGAGCTGTGTGAGTGTTGCGATGGAGACGTGAGGGTAGCGCGCGAGAGGGAAGGCGTCGAGGGAGAGGAAGACACCGAACCAGGATTTCACGGCTCTGAAGGTGGCCCAGAGACTTTCGAGGCGTTGGAGCTGGCCGGCGGGGTCGGGGTAAGGAGGTGGAGGAGTGGATGCGAGACAGTGCGAGTGGATTGTGAGGTCTGTGGCGTGAATGTGGAGTTGAAGAATTACTGAATGAGTGTTAGATGGTGTGTGTTTCTCAGTGGAGGAGTAAAAATAGAATACCGTTTGATTTTAGATCTGCGGGAGTGGAACGGTCCAGATCGTCAAGTTGGGACTTTAGTGACTTAGCGTAGAAGTTTGGTGGGACTTGGTTCGCTGTGTCTCCAAACATATCATCCCATGTTGATGTTACACTCTTGTTGCAGATCAATTGTGCTCGTACTAAGTGGACAAGCAAAAGGTCGGTGGGGTAATCCTTATTCTCTTCAAGGATGCGCAAGCATTCACCAAGGTATGGCGTCCATCGCATGAGTTCGGTGTGCTGGAAATAGTTGGCAGCCCTGATCAATTATATGAGAAAACTTTCTCGCTGGGGATAGCGAGTCTACTTACACTGAACTAACCAGGTAAAGCCCAACTACCGCCCTTCGTTCTTCCATGGTTATCACCCTATTCGGGCCATTTGTCCGCTTGGGGCATCCGTGCGCAATAATATAATGTCGCATGATATCAGCATGCTCACCCAACAACGGCTTCGTAAGCCCGAGGTCAAATGCAAGCGACATCCCGAGCTGGATAACAGTCGAGATGATGGGCTTATTACATATATAGTAGTGGCACCAACCTGCAAACACCAAGACGCCCAGGAAAAGATCTAGAGTTTTGGTGCCCTCAAGTAGCATCTCCCTCCCCAAAGTCTTCTTGACTTCCACTACCAGCGCTTGTTGTCGACATATATTCTTACTGCAGATTGCCCTGATGACTAGAAATAGGAATGGCCGTTGCAATCTCATCTCATCGACGGTCACATCAGGCCTGACACAGACGATTGGAAAGTTAGGCACCATCTTCGTCCGATACGTCTCCAGGGCCTCTTCGAGCTCCGCATCGCTCTCGAGGGGAAAGTTGTCTCCCGAATCGGGACTTTCTGGGACACTGGAGCCGCCTAATCTAGAGGCCGCCGGCGTTGGATGCCCATTGGGATGAATCTCCTTGGAGAATCCGTATAGTTCAGGTCGTTGCTCCGATTCATTTCCGATGACGGAAGAACCTATCGAGGATTTACTGGCGGCAAAATCCTCGCCGCTCCGAGTGTTTACCTCTATATGCGATCCTTCGCCTAGATTATTTGTGGCTCTCGAAGAGGAAGCCTGGTCAGTTAATGCCCTAGCATTGGGGGTCTGTGTTGGAATGGGTAGCTGTTGTTGGGTGGCGCCTGTAATGGATTCTTGGGAACGTTGAAGTATCTGCACGATGCTATCGAGTTTTTGTTCCAATGCAGCCGTCTTTGCGGATACAGATGCTGCTGGTCTCTTGGAAACCCGCTTTTTCCGAACTGTTGATGCGGGCTGGCAATCCTTTTTCAGGCGTTGACATCTGAGGCTTTGTTAACGATGACTAAACTTCAATAGACAGACGCTGATAATCAGAAACGGACACCAAGCAAACAAAAGTATTTTCCAGATAGACCATCAAGTAAGAATTTGATTAATACGCGATAAGAGTATTGCATTCGCTACCCCCCACCCCCATTATACATTAATGCGCATACAAATCAAGCTATTGGTATGGAGATTCTGTACAGAATGGTAGCACGTACCTTTCGCACTTGGGCCCATTCGGAATGCTAACGCATCTCGTTTTACTCTTCACACAATATAGACAAGCTTTTCCATACGAGGCATATACCTGGGCCTGTTCGGCTGGTCGATCCACAGAGTGCGTCTCCATCTGTCTGTTCGTGTGTTGAATCACCGGCCAACTACTAGCTGATGATACGTTGAATCGGACTTCGGAACCGTATCACAACAGCGAAATTCCGGTGTATTAACAATACAAAAGGATTGAAGTAGTCGGACGACAAAATTAATCGACCGAATTTCAGGGACGCGTACATTCGATGTCTTAATTGGCAACTTGAACCTGGTATTGGACGTCGACTGGAGTATAAACGGTGATCGGAAATTCCGATCGTGAACTCCGACCGACCGACCACTCGAAAAATCCCAAAGTAGTATGGCGCAGGGTACGATTACGGGGTCGGATAAACATAAATCCGACATCGACACCCCTAAATGTAATGATCTAGAGCAACCGTAATTATTTCGACATGGGCAGAAGTTATTACTAAAGCAGAAAGAGAATCTACCTTTGTTTAGGTTGGGGCCAGATGTATTTGTAGCTCCTTGACGAACACCTTGTTCTCTTAGTCGTGATCGGGAAAACGGAGATGCTTCCCTTCGACCCGTCAACTATCAAGAAGGATGATTTAGACGGTATAGGCGTTGGGCTATCATCCATAGTCGTCCATGTGAAGGACTCTAACTCTGTCGTCAAAACCTTCCCTCCTCTTGACAAAGACCAAGATGCTGAGAGGAGGATATATGAGCATTTACAACGTGACAATGGTCACCCCAACATACTCAAATACTTTGGCAGGTGTCCCGCTGAATATGAGCTATTGCGAAGTGGGCTAGCATTTGAATACCACCCTCGGGGAACTCTTTTAGCCTCGGTTGATAAACTAGATGCAATTGGTGTTTCTGAGAGCGATCGACAACGGTTTGTGGTCCTGTGGACTCTTCTCTAAAAAACCGCATACTATAATCCCGTCCAGTTCTAACATGTCTCTATTAGCTGGCCCCACCAGATTGTATCGGCAATGGACTTCATTCACTCTCGCGGTGTTATACACGGCGATATAGGGCTTCATAACTTGCTAATCCATAACGATGGAGGGATTGTCCTGTGTGATTTTGCTGGGTCTGGCATGGAAGGCCTACTACCAACCATTGGCGCTGGTGTGCGATATTCAGATCCGCAGCGTAGCGACAACCTATACTCGACGAAGGATGACGACATTTTTGCTCTGGGAACTGTGTTGTACGAGCTCGGTTCTATGAAACGGCTCTTCGAGGGTCAAAGTAGTCAGTACATATATCGACATTTGCGCGACCGGGAGTTCCCCGATTTATCCACAGTGCCGTTGCCGCTGAGAGGTTTAATTAGTAAATGCTGGAGCCTTCCAGGCTACCAAGCAAGTGACGCTCTGGTGGATATGGGTATGTTTCATATTGTACAGAAGGCCTTACGGACGAGTAGCTGACTGACACATTACTAAATGCAATATCTGTTAACCCCGTAACATTACTTTGGGCCAGTTAGAGCCTTAAACTATTTATCCCTCGGCATTTAAATACCTATCCTCTGATATTCCGTACAAGATCTCTAATGTGAAAACATTTCTCGTTTTGGGAGTTAACGGTTCTTATTTTTGTTGTTCACGGTCTGGATCTTCATCAAAGCGACTGTACATTTCCTCCTTCTTTTCATATCCACGTCTGTGCGAAGCGTCCCAATCGTCCATGGTAGGATAATCGAGTTCGTCCATCACATCTTTGATACGGAAATCCAATTCACCCCATGGTGGCGGCTTCCTCTCCCATATGTCTCTGTAGATTCCAGTGTCTGTAATATGCTCTTCTGGGTCAACACGCCGACGATTGTCGTTGGTGGCGAGAATGGGAAGAGGACAGAATGCAGGTGGGGTCTTTTCTGAAAGAAGGTAGTCTAACAGCTGTTCTTTCTGAGAGTCAAGTAGTTGGTAGATGCGATACGTGGTTCCTTGTCGGTCCGCATGAAAATAGACGGCGTTGGGCTATATAATTAGCTGCTTATAATACCTAGGATGATTTTGTAGACCTTACGTCAATTCTCGGAAGGGTCTTTAGTTCAACGCTAGGATTGAACTTTGCATCACGCCTATCAAACAGGACGACGCCACCTAGGATGCGTGCCTCAGCCCAGTATCCCACCCCGTCAGCGACTCCTTCCGGATATTGATCGTAGTCGCGGTAAAATGTATGCTGGAAAAGAGTCGGAGGGGGACCATTAGGATTCCGTATCCAAAACGTGGCGTCATCCTTCGGTGGCTCCCAGGTAGCAATGCCGTCATCTTTGTGTAGGCTTACATCTAGCTTGACGATCCAAACAGCCATTTGGTGGATAGCTACTGCGATGAGCTCAATCAGTCGAGTCTGGAAAGCCCTCGAGCCTGGTGAAGCTGCCTGATACTCGTATAGAAGCTACACGACGTTAAGTTAGCTAAATATCTACATACAGAGGAATATTACTTGCTCTAGAGTTTACTTGTAGTGAGTTAGGATTGAATTCAGCATGAAGTTCTTGGGCTTTCTCTAGAGCCCCGGGGCATAGGGACGTGTGCTTGGTGTGAAGAGGGTGATCACCAGAAAGAGCGCCATAGCCATAAGTATCCATCTCAACGCTGGACAACGGGAGACCATCGGCAATCTGGGCGTAGGTGATTTGTGCAATTTCACTTGATAACACATTCGCTACTGCACGAGTGAAGATGTCTCGATGCTGGCTGGTGAGATCCTCGATCGCCGTCTTCTGAACGCCTTTGTCAGCGGCAAGGTCGTGGGGGTTTGCAATACGCAGTGGCTCCATGGTTGTGATTATCTCTTTATTAAACTTATATCCATGCCGTAATTAGGGTACTGTTGAGCGGAGGACTGTTTCAGAGACAGGAGTGAAGTTTTTACGTAGTTATTAGGCCGTCGTTACATTGTTAGATGAAAGGCAAGAGTCGACTGATTTTAAAAGCCTCATCATATGATGTTCTACAGTTCTGCCATCGTATACCGCCTACATGTACTGCCAACCATTTGTTAGGGATGTCGAAACCCTAGAGTTTAACCACTCTCTAGTTAGCTGCTAGTTTAGCTAGCACCGTACTATCGGTGGCGTATGGTGTCTAATTGGATCCTATATAGAAACACACGAAAATAAGGTATATTCCTTAGTTAATTTAGGATTAATGGTCGCTTAGGCGTCTATCACTTAATTAAGCGCTCCTCTACCAGTCTCACTTTCCTCATATTTAGAAAAGGAGTTGTAGTGACCAATTTTTTGCTTCGCTGAAGGTTAGAGTAAGCAATACATGTAATTTCAAACTAAGAAAAGGCAATATGTATAGGTACCTTTCTATAGTAAATTATATATAAGGTAACGTATATGCATAGCGAGCGGGCCAGCATAGCGAACGGGCCACTCCATTTTAC
>JPKE01000385.1:0-12521 GCA_000750995.1 Pseudogymnoascus sp. VKM F-4520 (FW-2644) | reverse complement strand
CGGTAAAACTGATTGGGGTCCTGATATGACCGGGGTCCTGATAAACCACGTTATATGTACGAGCGATATATTAACATATATTGCCCGTAAAGTTACATGTATATATTAAAAGCCTTCCTCCCATCAAGGATACTTATGTCCTATGAACATTCTAGCCCTCCGTTCCAAGCACATTGATGCCGTACTTCTCGTAGTTGAAATGTTCTAGACTCGGTATGGTTTCAGCCCAGCCATCATCAACCTCTCCTAGCTGCCAGTCATCTCCGACCTCAAACATTACTGTCCTCCCAGCTAGCACATCCTTCTGCCTTGCTTGATACTCGGCCCAGGATGTAAGATTGTAGTCGAGTGGTGCGGGATGTCTTGTTCATATATAAGGAAATATTGATTCTCTCGCTCGCGGGTAGGCTTTCATCTCAAGGTAATTCTAATCCTGGGATGATAGTACGGCGCTATTATTTGTTCGTGCACAGGTAAGCGTAAAACCGCCACAGTTATATAGGATCAGGATCAGAATGCCCGTCACTATAACCAGCCCCCAACTCCATTTAATTAACCTGAAATATTTTAGACTAAAGTGTAGAGCATTCTCAGAACTCACGTGTTCCATTTCTCATACTATTTGAGGTACATTTACCAATATATCAGATCTTGACCATATTTTCCCTTCCTCGAGTGATGGAAGTAACCTCGAAGTATTTCAAAGTCCTACCTCTGTACATGCCCTTTCCAATGTGCCTAGACCCGCGTCTGGATATTCTCGACTTTACTTCTAACGATTAGCAGCTTGGCCAAACATCCCAATATAGGAGTAATCCTTTTAGATGTGATAGTGGAACATGGGATCATTCGCAGCCAAATCCATGCCAGCAATGTGTGTCCCCCTTATTTAACAGCGTCACGCCTTGGTAACGTCGCTGTCTACTCTTCAGCCATCTGATTTCTCTCTTTCTCTTTGCTCTCTTATTAATCGTAGATCTTGTGGCCTCAAGCCTCAAGCCTCTCACGCCATGCTTTCTCGGCGTTTCTTCAGTTGCCTCGTCAGCCCCCTATTGACAATCTCTTCGCTGCCTGCCGCCATTGCAACTGGTCCAGGAGGCGCATATGAACGAATAAAATCTTAGCCGGCCTCGCAGATGTGACCAGTACGCACGCAAAAGGTGGCGCCAATTTCCGTGAGATGATCAATTATGTCGACGGCGCGGACTTAAACGAAGCCCTTTTCAAGGATGAGGGCATTGAACTCGACGACCCGGATCCACCATACAGCTGTACTTCAGTGACAATACCGATCTACTCACTCTCAAGAAAGTCTTCACTGGCCAGAATCCAGACATGCCTTCTACGCTCGCCAAGATCCGGACAGTTCTAATGGTACATACTTTTAGGCTTTGAAACATTCTTGACTCAGTAGGGGGGGTCACCTCTACCTTATCGTGGTTCTTTAGCTGTTTCAAACCTTGGCTTGTTGAAGCTGAACCAGCTACCGCAAGCGACAAACCGCAACTTGCAAGACCTGTGGTTTGCACAATCACCTATGCCTTGGGGTGTTGCGTTGTATGTTGATGTTGTTGGTTATTCTGCTCAAAGCCCTGATGTACGCGGGGCTCACATGAACTTGGTATAGTAGTATCTTGGCTAGACGGTGCTATCGATGCAGGAGTGGTAGAGAAATTTGGCCGAATCCTGTCACGAACAATTGAGAGCATTGCTAAAACTGGAAATGCTGGTCTCGAAGCGGTCGAACTCCTTAAAAATCGCAGATTGGGGGACTTGGCAGAGCATTCCATAAGCAATGTCTAAATAACTAGCACTATAATTAGGCATATCTAGCTACGTTACGCTACGCATCCATACATCCATTCCTGCATACCTTATAGTGGCGGAGTATCTATGCAGAGAGTTGCCAACGTCCTATCCAACTAGTCAATACTCCGTAGAATCGAAAATGAAAAAGTGGCTACTTACGCGGCAGGATACCGAGTACCTTTGATTTCCGTTCGCTCTACTAGACTCCGAATCATTTGCACTTCTTGGTGGCCCAACTGAAGCAGAGCAGCAGCCGCATTCTCGTCCATTCTGGCGGTCGACTTCGTACCTGGGATTGGGATGATCTCTGGTCCTTGCGCCAGGAGCCACGCAAGAGCGACCTGTGCCGGGTTGCTTCCATGCGCATTGGCTACATCCTTCAACCCCTGCACCAATTCCAAGATGCTGGGGAAATTGTCCTCTGAGTACTTAGGCAACATGCGGCGCAAGTCGCCCTCGGGGATGTCTGCATGGGATTGGAATTCGCCGCTCAGAATACCGCGACCAATAGGACCGAAGGCCACGACAGCTATACCAAGCTCACGGCAAGTTTTCAATATCTCCGACGTCGAAGATTCGATATCCATTGTGAATAGGCTGTATTCCATCTGCAGAGCAGAAATGGGGTGGACGGCATGAGCGCGACGGAGCGTCGCGACTGAGACTTCAGACAGACCCAGGCACCTAATCTTTCCTTCACTGTAAACTACAACGTTAGAAATTATTTGCTTGCATATTATTTGACGGTTGGTCGAAGGTAATGTACTTCTTCAGCTCCACCATGGCTTCGATGGTCTTTTCAATGGGCGTGATCCCATCCACTCGGTGGCAATAGTAAAGGTCGATTGTGTCCACCCCGAGTCTCTCGAGACTCTTTTCGCATGCCTCCTTAACGTACTCGGGATCAGACCTAAAGGTGTGCCCTCCAGTTGGCTTGCGCTGTAAGGAAAATTTGGTGGTTATGAAAATGTCGTTGCGCTTCTTGCTAGATCGCTTGACCCATTCGCCGACGACTTCCTCACTGTCGCCGTAAACGTCGGCCATGTCCCAAAATCGTAGTCCTGTGGTGTGTGCATGGTCTAAAAGGGCTACTTTCTCATCCAGGGTACCAGCTGGTCCGTAGAATCCGCCGATGCTTCCGAAACCGAGACCGACGGCAGGAACTTGGGGACCATCTCTGCCCAAAGTCCGTAAGGGAAGAGGCATATTGGGATTCAAGAGACTTTGAAAGACGATGATGGAGGCGACGAAAACTTGTGCAGTTATATTGGTCACAGACACACCAGAGTCTTGGTTGAGTGTTTAAATAATTTAAGTTATAGGTGGGCGCATTCGGTTCCAAATACGTCACAAGCTAACCCCTTCGGTTCGCCGACGTTCCTCTCGGCGAACAAGATAAATTAACCAACGGCCTGAGGACATAACGACATAACCCCCGCGTTAAATATAGCATGCATGTATATTGGTTGATATATCGATTTATTTACTGGTAGGAAGCTATTCAGAGCAGTTATCATCCAGGTTCGTTAGATGAAGATCGAGAAAATCAAGAAACACGACTAATCGAGGCATACTTTCCAGCACAATATTATATTTTACAGTCACGGTTGCCAGGCCAACCATAGACTTCTGATATAGAGTAGTGGAAATGGCCAGCACACTCACTTGAAACATTAAAGAAGGCTTCCAGTAGTGAAAATGTGGGCAACAGCCGGTACTTCGATTATATTAAAGTGGAGTAAAAAAAATAGCCTCTCGGATCCCCGGATTTCGGACCATTACATGTCCCGGTGATGGGCATTAGATGTGCCGGTATTGGGGATGTGGCGGTAATGGGCATTAGATGTCCCGGCAATAGGATCGATGGCCCAATTAGTCAAATCTGTCTTTGATGTTGCTATCGATGATAAATCTCTCTCGAGTCAAGTATATGAGTTCGAGAGCGAACGGAAATCTGCTGGAATATCATCCTCATCAATAATCGGTTATACAATTGCAACCCCTCAGTCCTACAAAGCTTTTCAGCGCAGCACGGGTAACTCGCCAACAACTCTTGAAGCGGCTACTAAAGAGGTCCCATCTCTCAAGCCCAATGACGTGCTGATACGCATCCATGCCATATCACTCAACTACAGAGACGTGGCAATGATGAATGGCAAGTACCAAACCCCAGTCATCGATGGCGGTGTTCCCGCCTCTGACTGCGCTGCCGAAGTTGTCGCTCTCGGATCCGAGGTCCACGATTTCGCGATAGGGGACCGCGTTGCGCCGATCTTTAATCTAAAAAGTATTGATGGCACAAGAGGAGGAGTCGTCGATTTTAGGCGGGGATGTGGATGGCGTGTTAAGGCAGTTTGCAGTGTTTAATCGGAATGTATTGTTTCATCTGCCTAAGCACCTTTCCTGGGAGGAGGTACGTTAACCTATGCGCCATTCGAAAAATGGGAGATGTTCAAGGATGCTGATTTACTGATAGGCGGCTTGTATCACTTGCGCTGGGACAACGGCATGGAATGCATTGGGTATGCCTCGGTCAAAGGGCACTGCTTTGGTCCAAGGTAAATGAAAGCCCACCATTCCAATTCGCCCCAACAAAGAATTCTAATAGTTATTTCCACATTCAGGCACTGGAGGAGTGAGCATATTTGGCCTAATGATCTGCCTCGGCGCTGGAATCCGCCCTATAATTACCTCCTCCTCGGACCGGAAGCTCGATCTTGCCAAGGCTGCAGGTGGGCCCGACTCCGTCGATACTATCAACTACCTCACCCACCCAAAATGGGAGGAGGAGGTGCATCGAGTCACTAATGGACGAGGTGTAGATGTTGTCATCAACAATGTGGGGCCTACTGCGATGGCGCAGAGCCTTACTTCGCTCGCGCGGAGAGGTACTGTTTCTCTAGTCGGATTCTTGGGAGGATTCGGTGGGAGTCAATTCCCTGATACTGTGATGCCTATCTTAATGAAGAATGCCACCATACGGTATGTGGTTTTCAAACCCAAGGTTTTAATTGCTATAGATATGCTAATGATATGTTGTCTCAGGGGAATCTACGTTGGCACCAAGATTGACCACCAGAACTTGTGCAGCTTTTTGACAGAAAAGGAGGTCAACTTAAAGCCTATTCTAGACGATGTGGTCTTTTCGTTTGAGGATTCGCAAGCTGCTTTTGATTACTTATATTCTGGTAAGCATATGGGTAAGGTTGTGATCAGGGTTTAGAAGCACTCGCCCCAATGCGCAGATGGCTAGATGCAGTTTCACACAGCTAGAGAGCATAAATACACTATATTGACATAGAAAATTTCTTTCTTTGGATCTCAATAATTGCAAATAATCT
The DNA here is from genome assembly GCA_000750995.1 of Pseudogymnoascus sp. VKM F-4520 (FW-2644). Taxonomy (NCBI): domain Eukaryota; kingdom Fungi; phylum Ascomycota; class Leotiomycetes; order Thelebolales; family Thelebolaceae; genus Pseudogymnoascus; species Pseudogymnoascus sp. VKM F-4520 (FW-2644). The sequence goes on along the minus strand of JPKE01000385.1, from coordinate 7,371 downwards.
TCATTATAACCAGTATTATAGCTACATTTACTGAGTACTATAACTCTGTAACATTTACTTCTACTCTATATACCTGTACCCTTACTTGCCTTGGCTTAACTTATGCTTTTATAACATTCGCAATGATATCATCGTTCCCATTTTCATAAGCCCAACCACCCCATTGATTGGAATTATCGTAGTTACAGTTGTTATATACCCACTGTGCTGCAATAGCCACGTCGATACAGTACGATGACACCATCGGTAGATTGTGCCAGTTCAACCCGTATAACGCCACGTTCCCGGCATTACACCACTGTGCATTAGGGGCGCCATTGCTCACAGTGCACCGCGTCGTCCCGAGTGCGAATAGGAAGTTAACGCAACTGAGAACAGTGGCGCGGTCGATTAGCTCGCCGCCATAGTAGAAGCACGCTGGTGGTGTGGGGTTATGACGTTTGGACATGGGCTTGACTTCGGTGACATGATAATCTGCGGGGACTTGGAGACGGGTCAGTGGCCTGTTGTGAGAGATGAGTTGATAGTGGCATACTTTCTATAGGCCCCATAGCATGTAGTGCTTCACTTGTGAGGTTGAGCGACTCCAAGCTTGGGAGGCCAGGACCCGGGATAACCTCTGGGAGGCCTGTAGCACTGACAACTCTGGCAGCGAGAAGGAGAAGAGCCGAGAAGGCGGAGAACTTGGCCATTTTAAGAGCTGCTAAAGGGTTGCTTGGGAGATGTTTAAGATTTATAGTCCTTGAATGGATTTTTGATTTGATTTTCTGCGGGACGAAGAGGAATATTTATGGAGACCAACGCTGCCCTGCGTCCCTCTGCTCACCTGTAGAATCCAGAGAATTGTACGTAAGTGCTTAGAGAATACTGCGTATTACTTCTCTAGATCATAAATATCAGCGCCAAAGGCCCGCCAGTTAAACACGGCTGACGACAGACAGATTGCATGTTGTGATCATTATTGGAATAGATAATTCAAAGGATTGTGTAGGAGTTTGTGCGCCGAGGGATTGCAGCTCATCCTGATCTGTGATTAGTACGCCCTCACTTAGTAGCTTGCAGCACATATCAATCCTTCTTGTGCCCCAATGCCGAGCGGTCGCAAGAGTTCAGGCAAAATTTTATTATGTCCTTCGACTTGGCCGATATAAATAATATGGCACAGCCGTGATAGACTTAGTATGAGAGTTTAAAAAGGCAACAAAGAGTTCGCGCTGAGGTTGCGACGTGGTGCTGAAAGTGGCGTAACTTGCTACCTACTATACCTGAAGCTTAAGCCTTGCCAAGTATTCATGGTATCTGGCTTGATAAAATGATTGACGTCGTACCCGATGTCAGCTCGGTATAAAATATTACAAGCTAGTTCCCGCAGGATCGGCCGAGTTGAAGTGCTGGTCAGACCAAGCGGGATAAGGATCCTGCTGTGAAATAGTGAAATACTCAGAGCCAATTAGCTCCTAGGGAAGCCGTCCCCACCGGGATTTAGCTGGTAGATTTGAGTAAGGTGCCTGCCTACCTGCTCCATATGCCCTGGTGTCGGTGTAGCTACGACTAAGAAATTTGGGGGGGCTGTCGTTCTGTCGCCCTGAGTTTCTAGATTTTACAGGTGGCTCGGGAAAACGCTGGGCAGGAGTTAGGGACGAAGTAAGAGCCACAATGCTTTTCTTGGTGGTGATGAGTCTGTGGATCAAGAATCTATGTGCCTGGTAAATCCACAGAACCACGGAGTTTATGGGGATGAAATTTTAATGAAGTATCAGTTAATCACACTCATCTTTTGAGCTGACGATATAATTGGAACTTGTTAGTAGCTAGCACCTGACAGGCAGTTTTGTCCACCGTCTCACCAAGAGCCAATAAAGGTTGTAATCTATATCAAGGGTTATTCAAATAGCAAAGACGTGGTTGTGAGCGCAACGAAGCGGTTTCGATAATTAGACGAGAAACATCAAGGTGGGCGAAAAGATAAACCATCACAGTAGTAGCTTAGAAAGTTAGTTAGTCAAGGGTAGGGTCATTGGAATTGACCAAACTGCAAGCTTGGCGAATGGGGAAGTAAATTAATCTTCATCTATTCTATAATTGCTTACCCCTCTTTGCCAAGGCTCAATAGTAGGTCGTACTCCCAACTTGGTCGAAATATCCAAAGCAGTCGAGTACTCATCCAAAAAATATTTGGAGCGAGTACGACTCGAGCAATGATGCTCTAAGATGAGATTCCCCTTGGCCCCTTTGGCCCTCCTGGAGTCTTCTTGGTCGAGTAAGTAGAATCAATCTCGCCCCACTTGACGTTGCTGAAAACCACTGCTGGATCAGGTTGGATTTTCACGATATTTTTCGGGTCTCCCTCGGTTGCGTCGCAAGGACCGGAACCGGATGCCTCGCCGTCCAACCATTGCATGAATCCGCCCTCGTCCCACCAGATGCTAAAGATGAGGACCATTCCTCGCGACAGCGCACCACCCATGGCCTCCATACCTCCAAGCTCCATGTATCGCTCAGAGCCAGGTTTGTTGGTGCAGTAGTTATCATCCATGAAGTTTTGGACGGGAGGGCCGGTGATGTTGACGGCAGCGTTCTGGATAACCTTTCCGTCCTGAACGTACAGGCGGCGGATCTCTGTCATCTTGCCCTTCACGGCAGGAAATTGAGTCACGACTGTGTACGGACGCCTAGTATCGACCTTCAATCCCAATCCATAGTAGTTCTTGTTGCCAAGGGCATATGGGTTGTAACCGCATCCCCACTCATCGCATTCGCCCTCAAACTCGCACTCTTCTCCAGCGCATCGGTACATCCCATCGTGCTTGCATATATGTGGTGCAATCGAGGTTGCTTCAGAATTGGCCTCCCAGATGTCCATCTCGTTACAGCAGGCACCCTTGCCTTCGATGTTGCCCTGGTCTCTAATTAGGGGATTTCCAGATACGAGATGAATGGGTGGGGGTACTCACAACGCCTTCAACGAATGGGAAAGTGAAGCATTGAGCATCACAGTACCCAGATCCATAGTAAGCTCCACCGGGGTTGAGCTTGCTCTTGCCACCCTTCTTATCCATCTCCGATAAGTACAATGCTCCATTCATACCACAAGGGAGCTTGGAGGTGTCGACATCGAAGGTAAATTCGCGGCCAGTCAACTTGAGCATCTCATATTCCTGTTGATTCTTCTCGAGGAGGTAGACTCTTGGGGTCACCACGCTGCCATCCTTGCCAAGTTGCTTCATGTACAGATTTCCGCCCTTGGTAGTAACACCGACCTTGGAATAATCAGGGATACCTTCAACGATGCAGTTCTTGGCGCATGTCTTCTCATCGGGGCAAACGGTCACGTTGGGTGCGCTTCCCCAGTTACCACAGTTGAGGCTAGGCTCATGCAATTGATAGTTTGGGTGGGATGCCTGGTCGATAACAAGGTAGCTTTCTTGCTTCTTGCAGCCATGCTTCTTGGTACATTCCCATGTGTCTAGCTTAGGGTGCTTCTCAGGAATCTTTCCGGGAGTCTGCGCAGCCACCAGCCCAATGCAGAGCAAGGCAGCGTATGGTAAATTGCGAACCATCGTTGTTTAATCGATACTGACGAGTCAGAAGATAGTTGGGAAGAGTGAAAGACTGGGGCCCTGAGACGCCCCGAGAAGGGGGGACAATGAGGTTTATATATTAGGTACCGGGAAAACAGGTGCCAACCCATCTTATTATTGTAGTCAGTACCAAGACTTCGGAAGGCGGTGGCTTCGGGCCTTACACCGCCGTGATAATAAAATCGACGCCATTGGAAACAGTGCGGGGGAGATTTGCATGCGGGGTACCTGGAGTAGCCTATTTTGTACTAATGCTGGGGAACAGGAGGGTTTATTGGTTGGCCCTAGTTGCTTATCTTGGCCTTCTAGAAGAAGCATGGAAGATGGGGATGGGGTATCGCCATGGCGGTGTTGCGGGCCTCCAACCGCGGAGCGGAAGAGCGCCCATCGGGTATATAACTAGCGTCCAAGACTTTAAATAAGGGTTCCTGCAATGGTAATAGGATTGTCAGCTGAGGGGTTGACGGGGGGGGCGCAAATGAGGTCCAACAAGCCGCCTTGGTATCTAGACCACAGCTGAACATAATCACAAAACCAACACAGACACTATATATTGCACTATATATGCACTATATATTACGACGCTAAGTGCCCACGGATGGGTTTCATTGGGTCGTCGGATTCTTTGATCCGAGAGGTGTGCTTCGGTCACATAGTTTATCCGATTCATGATCCAGAACAGTCTTTTGTTGCCCTTTTCTAGTCTACATACATACAGTACGTACCTGTCACGAGTAGCCTCACGTGCAACGTAACCACGTGGGATCACGTGGGATCACGTGGGATCGCGTGGGCTATAGTGCCAAGGCGGAGTCTCTTCACCCCGAATTCCATGCTGGAACTGCGCCTGCGATCCACCAACTGCTGTAAAAACTTCAGCAGTAACTTTGACAATTCTTTGACAATTAACGTCAAAAAAACACATTCTTGATCCCCTTTGTTGCGCCGGGATTTTCAAGACAAGGACTCTACAACGAGAGGTGGTACTTACTGACCCTTCGCGGAAATGCTGGACATGCGAAGCAATTTACTTTATCCAACTCTCAGGTATCTACAGCTCTCCTCGAGCATCGGTGGATAGCACAGCGTCATTCATTACAGCTAGAGGGCTTTGAGTGTTAGAGTTCAATGCGACGGCCAACAAGGAATAGACACGAAAGAAGTGACATCCACATCCACAGAGAGGACTAGATGATGCAAGGGGCCTCCCTCCTATGGTGCTTTTCAGCTTAGAACATACGTTCAATATCACAGGAACGCATGCCATGTTGCCCAAACTAGCGTTAGTAGACCAGCACGACCTGGTAAGAGGTCGTGACATTCATCACGTCAGGAGGGAAGAAGAGTATGATAGAAGCATGTCCTTTCGCTGGTATTATCCAGATCAAGTTCAACGGTAATTTCTCAGAACGAATCATGCCGAAGCAATCATCGAACACCCGTCATGCCCATATCCAAACTTACAATTGCCCACTATCCACCTTCCCAAGATCTCATCCCACTGTGACTCTCCCAAGCCCATTCGACATCGCGTACCCTCGTATGCCCCCCAGCCTACTATATGAGCGGTCTTTGGTAACCGCTATCCTCCGAGAGCCTAGGGTTCCAGGCTATACATTCGTTTCGGATTATGGCGAAGTCGAGCGAAATTCCTCTCTGTGAACTTCGACTTCTGACGTGGTGTCGATATCCTTGATATTGTGAAACCATACGCGGTTGGACTTTCGCCACCACTCTTCGAGGCCGATGACTGTAACGCCAGCCATGATAACAATGGCATAGTTGAATAAGCCTGCATCTGCATTTATAGAGCTGTTGCCATACTGAGGTGCACAGAGCACAGCAAATGCAAAGCCGTTCCAGACGAATGTAACGATAGCCATCATAACTCCGAATCGGCCGAGATCGAAAACGCTTGGTTTGAAGGTTTTCCTTGTAATGAAGGCGCGCCCAAAGCCGACAAGGCCATACGCGGCAATGGAGCCTGCTGCCGAGGTTGAAGTCAAGCTCATGAAGGCTACCTGAGAGGGCAGCTGGGTGCACAATAGGAGAGCTGCAATGGTTGCGATGAAAATGACAGCATTGTGTGGCTGCTTGCTTTTCGAGACTCTGCAAAGCGACTCGCTGAATGGAAAGATGGAGTCTCGAGCAACTGCAAAAACAAGTCGGGAGGCTGCAACCATAGAAATAGACGTATTGAGAATAGCTCCAATCATGGCGACAACCGTGGCGACAACGTGTGCACGCGGACCCAAGGCCAGGGCGTACATATTAATGAATGGTTGAGGAGCCGCGGTGTTGTAAAACGTATCGATAGGAGGCATGCAGAAAAGGAACACAAGAATGATTGGGAATCCGCAGATCGCCGATGCCACTGTAGCCCAAAAAACCCCATTTGCAGCTGCTTTCTTCGCAGAGATAGTCTCCTCAGCCACGTGGCCTGAAGCATCTTCTCCAACAAGGCAGCTAGAGACAAGAAACCAAGATAAGACCCAATTAAGGCTGGGGCTGGTGCCACCTCCATTGTAGGTCGAAGTGAAGACGAATTCGGCAGACTGGAATCCGTATGTCTTTGAGACCCCAATTGGCAACCAAATGAAGTTGAGAAGGATATCGATCGCGATGACAATAACGCCAGCGCGGAAGACCCATGCATAGGAGCGCGGAGGTAGAAAGTTCATTAAAGTTGCGATGGCTAGGAAAAATAGCGAGAAAGCCCATGCCACCGCCCTTGCTTTCACATCTGAGGTGTCATGGGGGAAGGTCGTATTAGGATTGAACACAACCACCTCAGACACTAGATAGTTAGCAACACCAAAAGAGTCCGCGGCAAGGAAGGCTGTCCAAGCTACTAGAGTCCAAGCAGCTACCATGAAAGAGATAAATCTCCCTAGCTTTCCACCTCCCCAGGACTGGAATGCCCAGTAATAGATGGATCCAGCGGCTGGGTACGTTGAGCAAGCCTCCGCGAGCGTGGCAGAAGTAATAATGGATAATATGCTTCCTGATATCCATGAGCTCCATCTTTTTGCGAAATTTGTCAGTATATGCTAGACTAGGCGGGTTGAGACAGGTGTCAACCTACAAGGCAGCTGGTCCACCATTGCTGAGAGCAATGTAAAATAACACTCGGATGCCGCCTATGCAGTACAGCGCCGAAAAGGAACATGCAAAGTTATCAAAAGAGCCCCAGCCACGTGCAAGAACTGACTTGTAGCCTAGTTTCTGCAAATCCAGGTCATCTTTATCGTCAGACAAAGACGTTGAAGAGGGTGGGGTAGCAGGGTATTGTCCAAGCTTTTCGGGCTGGCTTGGCGCATGTGGCCTAGAATTGGCAGCGGCAATGCCTTCCTTGGCTATAGAGTGCAACTCGTCCATCTTGGGTCGGTGGTCGTTTTTCATATCTGTTTTCTTGCTTGCTTGTGATAGTATGACAAAAATGCGAATAATTGGTGTAGTAAATTTTTATAGAAAAGCCCACTTTTAGAGCCCGGGACGCACGTGACTTGGCAAATTACCCCTTGAGGTGTGGAGTCTGACCCACTACGCGCATTATCTTAGTCACTACTGCTATTTCTCAGAGACTGTGTGATGTAGTATGCAGCTGCTTTGGGCCATAACACAACAAGAGGTTGGCCATTCTGATAACGTATTTCACAAGCGAGTCGTCATCACAAGCGAGTCGGCACTAAAAACACCAAAAATTGACTATCACTGCGACTACTACTACACGACCATACATAATGACCCTTAATCAATTGTAATTGAATCCTCGTGCCTCTTGCACGTA
>JPKE01000367.1:0-26046 GCA_000750995.1 Pseudogymnoascus sp. VKM F-4520 (FW-2644) | reverse complement strand
CCCTCACTAAGTTGAGGGGCCGCGCATCCACGGGTCCACTCTAGGGCCGCTCCCATAAATATCACAATAACACTGTGGCTGCTACAGGGGCTAAATTGTAAACCTGTTGGTTACGGTTTTGGCTGGGAGACCGGATACGTTATGTTCATTACTGGTTTCGTTGGAACGAATCGCAGCGATGGCTTCTTATCTGACGGAGTCGTCTCGTTGGGTAGCTTTGGAAGCACATGATCCCCTGGCCGATGGCAACTTCGTGTATTGCGTCAAGACGACGGGCATATATTGCCGCCCGACCTGCGGTGCTCGCCTCGCACGCCGAGCAAATGTTGTCTTCCAAGACGACGCCTCCGCTGCACAAGAGGCCGGCTTTAGAGCCTGCAAGCGGTGCAAACCTGATCTTGACAAGGACGACTCTCAAGCTACTCTCGTGGCCAGAGCACGGCACACGATCGAGAAGACCCAGGCTGAAACGGGCTCAATCCCGTCCATTGCAGACTTGGCTGAAGCAGCCGGGTTGACGAAGAGCCACTTCCATCGGATCTTCAAGAAAATTACAGGTGTGACCCCAAGGGTCTATGCGCAGGGCCTTCGCACCAGAATCGAAATCAGAGTAAACCGCATTCCCACAGGACTCCGCAAGGCGAAGATGGGCGACCTCCTCCTCAAATACAACGAGGCCAAGAGCAATTCTTCAAATGCCATCTTGCCAGGAATGACTGCACGAGGTGCCAATATTGGCTCGCCGTCTAGAAACCTCCTCCAAGAGAACCAGAGAAATGCCCGCAATAGCCCCTCGCCCATGCGCCAACTGAGCCCGAAGCTTTCTAGCACGCTCGGTGACTAAGGGGATCTGTCAGCAAAGTCCGGGGGCCAGAGGTGCTCATAATCCGCGTTTGCAACTTACTCTCGAGTTGGAGGTTATCAAGCAGCGCTTGCTTCTGGTTCGCGGTAAGTCCTCTCGGGACCTTCTTCGTAGGACTCCGTCTGATCGGTGTCCTCGTCGGTGTGCTTGATTTTGTTGGTATGGTCTGAGGAGGTGCTGGAAAGTCCATTGCGTCTACTGAAGACTCCGACTCTGTTGACTTTCCGTGCTTTCGCTGGCGCGTAGGTGCCATCTTTTAGATTGTTGAAATTTTAATAAAGCCAGCGAGCAAAATGTTTGAGCAAAGAGGCGCGTTGGTTAACTCAGAATTTGTAAACAATTGTGGGTTGGTCTGGTTATTGGGGTCCTGATACAGAAGTGTAGGAGGTTCGCGAGGTAAACAAACCCCAGAGCTTGTAATCGTGACGGGGTACGTACAGACAGAAGGCACAAGCGAGTTCGTAAGCTACAAGGGTGGTCCACCTTGCCTGGAGCCGCAACATCAGACAGCTCTATCTACGACCCCAACAACCCAAGCTCTGCCCAACAACACAACCGCGACATAATATCAACGAGCCGTATTACCTTAATATACTACTCTTCAGCACGCTGCCACCTGAGGTATGCCACCACCCCCTCTCCCCCCTGGCGCTCTCATTCCTTCGCCGCATCGACCGCCGAGACGGAAATACGGATACCCCAGAGAAAATAGGATGCGCGGGATATGCTGACAAGTGTGGTGGGTAGTACTGCGAGTTCGGCGGAACAACGAAGAAATGCCAGGAATGGCTCGAGGAGAAGCACCCCGAGATGTCCGAGAAGATTTACTCCGCTGGTATGTCTCCTCATCCCCACCCCCCTTCCCTTACCCCTACACTCCCCACCTTCTCCACCTCAGCCCAGTTTCGACGCATACTCCCCATACCCCACATCCCAGGCCACCAGCTAACTCCCCACCCCCCAGACGCCCTCGAAGCAGCAACCTCGACGCTCTCCCTCGACGCCCAGAAGCGCGCGAACAAAGACTCCGCCAAAAAGGCCGCCAAAGCCGCACAAGCAGAGCAGAAGCACGCCTCCGCCCTCGCGGCCTCGCGCATCATAATCAAGCGCGTCGAGCGCAACAAGCGCAAATACGTGACTGCGGTCTCTGGACTCGAAGCCTTCGGGCTCGAGCTCAAGAAGGTGAGTAAGGATTTCGGCAAGAAGTTCGCGACGGGGAGTAGCGTTACCAAGACGGCGAGTGGGGGCGAGGAGATTGTCGTGCAGGGGGATGTGAGTACGGAGATTGAGGACTTCTTGCTCGAGAAGTATGGGGATTTGGTGCCGGGGGATAATATTGAGTTGGTGGAAGACAAGAAGAAGAAGGGGGCTAGTGCGGCGCCCGGGCCGTAGGTAGGGAGTTGACCCTGGGGGGTAGATAGAAGAGGTGGGGAATGAATTTATGGATTGGGTATAGGATCTAAGCTTTCACTTTTGAAACGGGTGGCAGTGCCGTGAAAGATATGTACTAAATGGGCCTAGATATGTATTGTACTGTAGGTCCTGGGAACTGAGCATCTCGGTTTAATCCGTCCCCCTGCTGTTCTCCAAACTACCCTCTCATTGACACTGTCCTACTCTTCTGTGCCAGTTCTGATTCCTCCGTCCTCCGTCCTCCGCCCTTCCCCTATATCCCAAATGACCTTTTACCAACCAAAAACACCGCCAGCAGGTGGGTTCTGGGATCAATGCCGTATATAATACATTTGAATCTCTACTTAAAAGGCCAAAACCAACCCTATGAAGGCAGCCCCTATGACTGCTCCCGCTGAAGACATCTGCCCGATCCTCCCAGCCCCACCTTCACAGGCTGTAATGCCGAGAGTGAGATTTTGATCTTGTGCCACAAGACGAGCACAATCAGTGAAACCAGCTGTCTGGTTTTTGTCTACCTGACAGTATTGGCTATGGTACAGTACCACTGATTAGTATGTCTCCTCAAACTTAACAATGAGGAAGTTGGAATTTGACACGAAAAAAATTCAACATACGTGCATGCATTTGTAGTGTATATCGGCTGGTTTGGGGCGCAGCATTGAGTGAAATCGAGATGCGTTCCGAGTGACAAACCGCAGACTGGCCCCTCCTTTGCAAGGGTCGCATTGAGTGTTGCAGTTATGACATTTTTATCGCACACTGTATCACTAAAGTTTTGCGCGAAACATGGAGAAGCAATCGAGGAGAGTAACAGTATGATGTGGGTTGAGGATAACATTGCGGACTATTGCGAGCGGGCAGAATACGATGTAGTATACAGTGGTGTGCAGACAAGCATTATATAGAAATGCTTCGACGAATGTTTACATCGCTGACTAATGTTCCATCGTGTTTCGCGCAGCGAATGACTTTCAAATAGGAAGGACGTACGAGCATTAGGCGCTTGGAATTGTCTTACTCGGGCGAGGAAGTCCAAAATAGGCAGGGAGTTACGGAGGCTGTTGGTTGCCAAGGCTTTCGCCTTAGCGGGACAAACTGATCGACCAAGGGCCGTCTCTCGCCCTCTTCGTCGTTGGCGAAGCTGAATGGGGCTCAAGCCGAAGCCCTTCCAACAATCCTACAGGGAAAAAGTGTTTCAGCCTTGACTAGAAGACCCTAGTGTTGGGGCAATTGGGGGCAATTGGGGGCCGGCGGGGATCGCCATAGAGATTGGCTATCAATCCCCGTGACGGCCGCAGTTATCACTTTGGCAGTGCCCGGTGACAACGACGATCCCAACATCGTATCCACCTGCCCCCTGGGGCTACGATCAGCATACAACACCTCAGCTACGTAGGTATATTGAGAAGACGGGAGGAGCCGTTTCTCTTGTTGGAGTAGGATGCAATATCCAAGAAAGAGATTTCTTTTGAGGCGAAATTTACCCTTACAACTGCATCGGCTGGAGATAAGTTGTTACCGAGTATCCACCGTTAGAATTAACCCTTGCAAGTGCATTAGTGTCGGGGGAGCCGTTAGCAAAGCGGTAATAATTTGTAGGCGATTATTTATACTCGGTGGTAAGCGATGCCAGGTCAAAAATGAGAGGCCATGTTTAAAATGTTGGATGCCATGGCGATCCGACGGCTTGGATGCCTCATTGACTTTATTTCAGTCGATCTATGTGTATATGGGTGTCTTATAGGGCAGTCATAATCAGCTCCGTTCAACATGTGTATTTTAAGGAGTCGCTTGCGGCGTCATAACCGAATACGATCCAGTATAGGCAGGTTTGATTTCCTAGTAAGTGTTGGAGAATCCTTCAACACAAGTAGAGGCCAGTTAAATTTCTCAGCATGTGTTAGATAATCCTTCGACCGGGATATGTGACGTGAATATTCAATCGTCATAGGTGTTGGATGGTCCTTCAACTCGGATATGAGCCATGAATATTCAGCTGCCAAGAACCAACAACCTTTTCGTATGGATAAACCCAACAGATGATCATTCCGATGGAGAACCCAACGGATGATCATTGCGATGGAGAATTGACTCCACGCAAGCAAATGCGCTCATACAAGAAACTGATCCACGAGTGAAGAATCTAATGGCCTGGAAAATGATAAATAGAGCACGATGAGCCCCCTCAAAACACCAGGACAATCAACACACTCGGCACAGAGTTACAAATCCTAGCAAAACTTTCACATCGATTGTAAGTGAAAGTATCAATATCCGACTGGTTTTGTTACTAATGATCACAGCTTACTCCTCCACTCAGCCAAGATGATGTTTCTTGCAGCCATGACGTGGATTGTGCCCGTCGTTTTGGGAGCTCCACAGCTGTCGTCTCTTCCACGAGATCTCAAGGATGCCACCCTTCTCATCAAGTTCGACAAAACGAGTCTGGAGCAAGAAGTCGCTGTTGTGGACATGGAGTCTCAGGTCTTAGGACAGTCCTGCAGCAAGACCTTGGATTCTGGGGCCTTCGCCAACTTCCCCATCTCTGCAGACCTTGATCCAAACGGTGCAGGTAACTTTGAAACCGTTATTTTATTTTCCTTCCCTTATTCTTCTTCATGTGCAGATACTGACACGATTCAACATAGGGAATGTCACACTAAACGGGCAATCATACGTGGTGCATGAGCATGCTGATTTCTCAGGAGGAATCACCTGCACCAGAATATACAACGACGAGGATAGCTTCGTACGATGCTCAATCAAGGTCCCCAATTCCCTACAGACCAAGCCTTTGAGCGCGGAAAATACCAAGGCTTGCTTCACTCGTGGCACACTTGACACGGAGACAACTTCGAATGTCTTTGCAGCCCGACTTGCAGGGTCAAAGGAATACGATCTTGATGAAACCTCACTTTCAATGTCCGAGCACCGGCCAAAATCAATCGTTCGTGGAACTAGCAGCGCGAATGGTCCCCCTGATTGCTCTTGGCGCTCTGACGTTGTCCTCATTGGCAACGGGGATCCGCACCAGAATTACCGCCACACTCAGCTTACTGTACGTTGTGGACTGAGCATCTCCTCAACCCCCAGTCCAAACTATTTTGATGAAATAAAGAAGTCTAACGTATATATTACTGTAGGTACCTATTGACTGCGGTCCAGCTAAAGGCTGCGGTGCCGGGGAGAACGAAGCCAAATCATACTCTATTGGCTACACTGTTGGTGGTGCCTTCTTTGGTTGGGTAAATGGCGGTTTCTCCGTGACGCAAACCGTGACGACTGGGAAAATATACAGCTGCGATGGCGGGCCAGGGCAAACCATCTGCATCTGGAAGAAAACCGGGCATACAGCTTATAGTGTCCATGAGCGGCAGCGAAGTCGATGCGATCCAACCCAATTCGGTGACAAATACATACTCGTTTCACCAAACGAAAATGACAGAGGAAGCAAGTTCTATTGTGTTGTCGGTTCGTGTCAAAATCAGGGCGATTTCTGGATGGACAGAAATGGACGTGCAGGTGGCCCATGATTAGTTAAGTAGCTAGTTTAGCATTTCATATGCTAGGAAGTAAATTAGACACAATTATGCTTCAAGTACGTCTTAAAATAAGGTATTTCCCTTACATATACGTGCATATCTCTAGTAGCGCTGGCAAGAGAGCTATGTTTAATCTGCGCTAGAGCATTCTGTTACTCAGATGAGCTCTGCATAATATAACCTCGCTTCTGTGGTAAAGAGATAGATAAAATCGTAAAAGATAGACGAGAAGTAAATCATTTGAACTATATCACCCATTTGAAACTTTAAATATGAGGCTACACACCTATGACAATGAAGTTGAAAGTTTATATTAGGCAGAGGGGGGGAGGGGGGCGGCTAAATATTAAAACCCGGGATAGAGGGAACATTGTAGAGGCAAGAACAAATTTATTTTTCGTTGACACTGCTATGTTTCACATCCGTTGAATCCGGCCATAAGCCCTTCTTGATCATTAACTCCAGTCCCAAACGCCTGCCGCTAACCCAGTCAAAAAACACAAGCCGTATAATCCCCTATCCAATATCCAATATATGCCTTTCCACCGGTATTTCCTCCTCTTACGCCTCGAATTGCCAGGCCTCCAACAGTCACTGTCGGCATAACCCGTGCGAGAATCAGCGGATGGCAGACTACAACCCACAAATGTGGGGAATCGATGCCATGTCTATCTCGAGACATTGTCGATGGTAGACTACAACCCACCCCAAAGAGGTGGAGAATCAATACCACCTTGATGTCCTTGGCTTTATGCCTCCAGTAAGCGTCGTCAGACCGCAACTCCGTACAAGTATCAACGAATCGATGCTCTTTATATCCAGTTGTAGAAGATCCTCTGCGAGAAGCTGAGGTTGCATAGCTCCACACCATTAAGCAGCACCTCTATTCCTCAGGACCCTCCCGGCCGGCGCCGGTCTTGACGTAGCAGGCGCAGCGGCCGTCTTCTTCGCACCCATACTCTTCAGGGCCCCCATAACCGTCCTCTTAGCAGGCTCCTTCTTAGCCGCAGGAGCCCGGTTGATAATCGTAGTCCTCGCACTCGCGTCGCTCGCTTCACTGCTGTTGCTCGGCCTGGCTCGACGCGCTCTTGGAGCTGGCGCAGCAGCAGCTACCGGTTTCTTCGGCCTCCCCACTGCGGAAGTCCCTGTCTTCGAAGCTCCGGTCGCTGCACGGCTCGACTTCGCCTTCTCGACCATACTGGTAAGGTAGCTTGCTCCTCCACCAGGAGGCAGTAGCTTGACTGGCGATGCCGGACGCGCCATGCTGGTTGGGGGCCGGATGGGAGATCGTGGCCGAACTGCGTTGCGGGAGTTTGCAGTGTGAGCGCTGATGAAGAGATGTCGGATTTGAACGAAGAATCAGAAGGAGACATGGCCAGTGTGGGCGCTGATGAAGAGATGTTAGACTTGAACGAAGAATCAGAAAGAGACTGGGCCAGTGTGAGTGCTGATGAAGAGTTATCACTAAGTGAGCCCGGGCTTGACTTTGACGACTACGAGTCTGATTGGTTTATTTTACGGACGAAGCTGTGGAAGGTTCTTGGTTACACGGTCATTAATGATAAGATCGAAAATATGTGGCAAAAGAGGCTAGAAATCGAGACAATTGGCTGGCCTGTAGTACCTTTAATGGCGTTTTCCGACCCAGACGCGCACTCCTCAACCGCTAAACGTTGCCAATAACTGGAGACGTAGTGGGATCATAATGCTGGTAGAGACAGAAATCAGATTCAAGAACATTTATATATTATGCTATCTCTGCTGCTACATTCAAGTCCCTCTGTGCCTCCTATAGAACCTCTTTCATCCGTGGCGGGTGCGAACTACTGGTGGAGGCTGATCTGACTGAAGCAGAGCTGACACATCAAGGTGGGTGACTACATTGTGAAGTTCACGTGATTTGGAGATTTGGGGAAGGAATTAAATATACAAAACCAGCGACATTCGAACTTCTCACAGGCATGGCAATTCCTTCTACTGGACAATTTTGATCTCATTATGCCCTGCACTAGCGCGAGGTGAAAGCCATCGCAGGCTCTTGACATTTGTAGCGTGCGTACCCTCCACTTGGTTCGGCCCGTGCTGATCAAGACCCGCTCCCTCACTAAATTGAGGGGCCGCGTCCACGGATCCACCTAATATACGTAGTACTGACGGGCGCACTGCGCGGACAACTACATCAACAGTCAGATCAGCCTCATTAGGCAACATTTCTTCGTCCGCAAGGTAGCAGGGATATACAAGGATATCAAGGCAGTTGCAATTGTGGCAGTTGCTATCAAAGGGCTTAAGCGCTATCTACACGTGATATACTTGCTAACGCTACCAAAATCGCCGCGTTTAAGCCTCAACAACCTGTCGCAACATCTTCTTCTGAACTATGTTCTCAGTCATCCGTCGATGTTGCTTGAAAGCATACTCAGCTATGATATTCTCATCGTTCGCAGCCCTAAGTCATATCTGGCGGACAGTAACTGAACTATTACGGTTCCAGGAACAGTCTATCGACTTTATACCCAAAACCTACGAAGATGAGATATGGGAGAAAGGAGTAGAGCCGAAAAGTCGGTCGCTCAGACTTATATACCATTCCTCTCATCTCGAATGGCATGTTAAGGTTACCTTTAAAGGCACACTTCAAGCAGGTCAGACGAAAAACTTTGCTTCAAAACCGGAACGGCGAGAACACCTCATGAATCTTTGCCTCTGCATCAACTTCGACCCAATAAAGTTGTTAGACGACACCGTTACTGAGCTTATCATTATGTACCAGCAAGATGCGACGACCAGCACCCCACAATGCCAGAATCTACGTTTCAAGGCAACACCAGATGCAGAATCTGAATATACACCCATTATCAACCAACTATGTGTTATCATACGAGAAGACCCGTTCCGTGTACGGTTTCCGATGTACGAAAGCTTTGGTCCTATTCTCGCGAAAGACTTGTCGGAAATCACCAAGACACAAGAGCTTAGTAACGGCGTACATAAGGCATGCGTTGTTGGTGATAAGATTACATATGTATACAAGGAAGTGGACAGGCCCCTGTATGAGCCGAGAGATAGCGAAGTGCTGGAACAGGAGCTGCGAAACTTGACGAAATTGTGTGGCATTGACGGTGTCGTGCAACTCGTTGCTGCTGTTGTTTCCAGAAATCCATACCAAACTACGAAAGCAAGCAAAATAGATGGACAGACTGTCTTGCGAGGGATTCTTCTTGAGTATCATTCGAATGGCACGTTGCAAGACGTGCTGCGGTCGTCTAAGAAGGACTTACCCTGGCGTCAATGGGCGGTTCAGATCGCTAATGCACTCAAGCGGCTTCATCAACTCGGCATAACCCATATGGATTTGAAACCAGCAAACATCGTCCTCAGCAGCGAGGATCTTAAAGCTACACTGATCGACCTCAGCGGAATTGGAGGTACTACTCGAAGTTGGCTCTCGCCAGAGATGGAAACGTTATCAAATCCACTATCTCAAGATATTGATTCACGTATACAAAATGACATTTGGGCATTAGGGAAGATTTTATCAGAAATGGGTGATGCTGCATGTGGTGGAACAGAACAAGGGATTTTAAAACGGGTTTCGCAACTTGCTACTGCAAAGAATCCCCCACGGACTCCTCTTCAAGATGTACTTTCAATGCTCTCAGAACCTTGACCGATTTCTCTTTATTAGAACTCAGACCAGTCAACATCACTTGCATCGAAGCCACCATCTGAGCGATTCCCTGTGTAGTACTCAGATATATATTAAGGAATTGTGATTATATTGACTTACCAGGACCTTCGCGTTTCCCTGTAGGTTTTCTATCACATCCAGACAAATAGCACATCCCTCCTGTAGTACTCGAATCTTCTGAACTGCTGGGGACGCCGCATGGCGTTTTGTTGCGCTTGGCGTCGTCACAGGGATTCCACAACGTTGTTTTGTAATGCCCGCAACTACTCACGCGAGATTTGAATTGGCACATCGTATAATTTGGGCTAGTTGCTGTATTGGATAATCGTCTTTGCGTGATTTGAATGGCAAAGTGTTCGTGATCCCGGAATTCCAGCCTCTTTATCTGCTATATGTTTCCTGTGCTGGCTGCAGTTCGTGAGTTGTCAGAGTATTGATCCAGCCAATCACCTATTTGATTAGTGTCGTGCGAGTCATCGATTTGACGTATCACGCACATGTGATGGATCTTCTCGTGTTCCAATTATGTTGGTGAATTTTCGAGGTATTTCAGAGGCAGCACCGCATCTCGGCCTTGTCCTGCGATTGTAGCCGCACCATCAGATAATGCGGATCATCCATTGGCCGCAAACACTAGACCGACTGTATTGCAGTGGTCAAAATGGCCCTGGTACATTGTGCCCTCTATTTACATTGTCATGTAGATCGTCAGAACTCACGGCTGCGATTAGGCCGGCGAGGGGCTACTGGTGCCTAAAACGCGGATTCAGTCCTTCGCATGGACCAACAGAAATGAATGCTGCTATCAGAGGAATTGATGCGGGGTGTGCAGTGCTATGACAGGTCTCATCCAGCCCGCTGCCTAGGCAGCAGTGTTGCACGCCAAAAAGAAAGCACACATTCTAGGCGACTATCCTCAGCCAGCATCGACTTATTGAAATGCGACAGTTTTGGATGCACTGTATTGCGGCTTTAGGCATGCGGATACAGCGCCCTGCATGCGCGTGAGGCATTTTCTGCCAATAGAACTAGTTATGGTTTTCGTTGCAAACCATGAATCTACAGGAAATAAAAATTGGCAGCCTCGTCCAGCCAATTTCATAATGAGCTTTGGATTTAGTGTCGGCGATTTCATTGCAGCAATCGAGCTTGCGAACAAGATCTGGAAGGAATTTGTGGATGCGCCAAGTCTATTCAAGGCTATCTCAGATGAGTGCGTTATTTCAATAAGATTCGATTTCTGCTAACTATTATGGCAGGGTAGATTTGATATGGCAGGTGTCAATGAAGGCTGGAATAGCCAACGGTCTGCACTGTCGCTCTGGGCTCTGCCATGCAAAGTTGAAAACAGAGATGATCGATTCAGAATTAGACCTTATCCGATGCGCTTCATCATCGTCTGTACAAGATCTCTTGCGAAAGGCCCCCCTTGCTCAACTAATGGGTCAAACTCAGGAGAGTGAATTAGACTTGTTACCTGTAGATACAGCATTACCAGGCAAACACACACAACAGTTATATAACCAGTGTACATGGAAAGAAGCCACAGTGCTTGCTCAGCTGAGGACAGGGATAGCACGGCTGAACTCGTATTTAGTCCTTATCAAAGCTGCACCGTCTGATCAATGCGATTGCGGGGAAGCAAGAGAGACAGTCGAGCACTTTCTCTTTCGTTGCAAAAGATGGACAGGACACCGCAAAGAGATGCTCCAGCACTTTCTCTTTCGTTGCAAAAAATGGACAGAACACCGTAAAGAGATGCTCCAATGCACAGAGACTCATAGAAGCAATATCTCATTCTACCTAGGAGGGAAATCACTGTCTGATGACAAAAACTGGACCCCTGATATGAAAGCCGTTCGAACAACGATACGTTTCGCCATAGCCACAGGCCGACTTGACGCAGACCCTTGGCAAGGAAACAGCCAATAATCACAACCACAACCACTTTCACCAACTCTCGACCGCCTTATACTAATCACCTCGTGCTGTCGACCGTAGGCGCCGCTTCAGTTGCCGAGGATAGGATGCTGAACACTTGGAGAAGAGCCTTCAAGCTAGCCAACCAACACCACTAACCCACGAGAATCCGTAAAGAGAGGCCAGAATAGAGTAGACAGAAGCTATAAACAGCTTACGCAAGGGCTTAAGGAGGCAAGAATTCACTTCAGAAATGTATTGTTAGATTAGTCATCGGGTTAACCGCCGGGCGTAAATAAATTGTGTGTGTGTGTGCTTGGTTCGATATGCACGAGCCAAGGAATGTATTATTATCTAGGGGTATTCAAGTTTGCATTTCTTTCAACAAGCAAAGCCGTGATTGTATCTGCTTCGTTGTAAGCCTCGCCTTTTCTTTCACTCGCGAATAAAACACCGCGTTCCTTCCGCAGAGACAGTTTAGATCTGCTGCTTGTGGGCTTGGCCTTTGGCATCGTGCCCGCTCTCGTCGATCTTGTCACCAACAGCGTCCTTGGCGGCGGAGGCACTGTAATGAGTGTTAGTTGCATGCGATTTGAGCCATAATCAAACGTGGTAGGGTGATTACCGAGTGCCTATGGCAGCGTTATTGTCCTTGGCGACCTCCTTGTTGGCCTCCTTGGAAGTGCCGCTGGTGGCCTTCTGGACCTGCTCCGAGACGTAGTTGGCTCCTTGCTTGAGAGAATCCATTGTGATGATGTGGTGTTTGCGAGACGTTTAGTGTTGACCGTATCTTGGTAGGGAATTAATTCACAAGTTGTTAGTTAAAAGCAAAAGGAAGAGAAGAGAGGTGACAGAGATGGCTTAGGAGGTTTTTATAGTAATTCCTGGGCGGCACGAGATCGTTCCAGGGGAGGGAGGAGCAGCATTCACTGTGAGGGGCGGCATGTAACTCAACGTCATCAAGGAGGAGGGTATCATGGCCCACAATCACAGGAAGATAGCTCCAGCGTGATTTGCTAGAAGCTAGAGAGAAAGATAAACACACTTCGTGGAAGGAAACGGAAGTGTAGCCCGCATGACGAATGAGAACCTCTAAAGTTCGCGCTGACGTGCCACAATGACGATCACTTTCCTTTCCACAAGCGGACCAAGTGTGGTGACGCACTATGTCTCACTCCCCCGCATTTTCAGAGAGAAGTTTATTTTGAAGCTCATCGAACCCGGACGCCATGGCATCATCCCGCTAAGCTAGTGATTAGTCTACATCCAGTTACGTATGAGGAGCGGACGAAGTCTGATAGCAGGATGAACTCGCTCCGGAAGTCGTCACTGATGAGCCTCGTCACCGACATTTCCGTACGAGACAGTGCTAACTCAGCTCACGAGTTCAATAGACACAAATCACGAGTTCGACGCAGGAAGCCACTTCTCATTCCACAATTTTGACGTCAATTCCGGATGTGAATAACGCGGCGAGATCCGGTGGATACTCGCCAGGTGCAGCCTTCGTGGAGTGGACAATCGAATCCACTTAGCGCCTCAAAACTCAGGCTAAGTGTCCGGATCGTTTTGTCACCAGCTTTCGATCAATATCACGTGACAAAAACGCATCTTTGGTAGCACGTGGCCAGCAAGTTGCACAGGTATACTCATCCAACCTAAAATGCAGCAAGCAGCACAGTTCAACAGACACTGCAACATACACTCGAGAGGCATACAAGATTGTTAGAGCATTCGCGTTCTCGGCGGATGGTTCGAAGCTGGCGTCGGCTTGACAGGAGTTCTTGAAGCGGTTCGATGCTCCACTCCCTCAACCCACACCTTGTTGGCGGCCCGCTGTATGACAGCCGCCACCCTCGGTTTCTCCGCTACCTGTGTAGAGCCAATCATGTTCGAAGCCGAGTAGATTCCCAGAATAGCATAAATTGGACTAACATTCGCCGTATTGATCGAGATCCACCGCACATATGCCCCGGCACGCTTCGTGCGATAGTTATTGGCTGCATGTGCCCTCCATGAGATCGCCGTAGCCAAGCGCATGCATATTGACCCTTTTTGAACCGCACTGAACGAATGGAGATCAATCCATTCTAAACCCCATCTGGGAGTGCGAAAGCATATATATTGTCACGAAGTTTTTGCGGGAGCTTGAAGAACATTCGAGTCCAAACCGAGGATTGTATCGTTTCTAAGATGCCCTGTAACATCTACAATACTAAAGTCGTTTGTAGGTTATATTTTAATACGAAAGAGCAAGTCCGCAATATCAAGGGATCTAGTTAGCAAACAATCCCCTTTAAATTGCTGTTGCATGCCTCAATGCGATGCGTCAAGTAGCCAGCAGCTGGACTAGAGGGTACATGTTCCTAAACCCCAGGGCGAGTGGGGACACTGCGCCACCTGAGGGATCGACGTTACGGGGGCTATGTTGCCCCGCGCCATTTTCTTTGGCGGAGATTTCGTACAAAGCCAGATTCTGCATCACCTGAAAGACTCTTAGTTCTCTAGGCTCTACCTACATGGTTTAACCCCTGGAACCGAAGGACCACATGTCACGTGCCACTTTGAGAGGGGCCACTCTAGCCAAGGCTTAGGTCGAAGGAGTTCTTTAATGTGCTCAGAGGCCGCTAGCCATGGCACCGGCCTCCTGATGCAGGTGAAGCCCGGCATTAGGATCGGTTTAGCTTCACCGTTTGGGGTGAAACCGGGCGTTATGGGCTTAGCTGAATACTCAGCTCAGCTGCCGGCACCGGCTTGGGCTTCAACTCAGGCCAAAAGGCGGGCCTACAAATAGTATGTAGGCTCTGTATATAGAATAGAATAGGTATTTAATTGAAGCTATTACTGATATTACTGCTATATACTACTGTATTGCCTTGGAGCAGTTGATTCGCACGAAGTTGTCGTCCAAATAGCAGTCAGCTCAATGCAAGCGTGCCCATGAAGACTCACCATCTTGTCCCGGTTACCAGTCCACTCATACCCTAACGCCGAGATACGTATCCGTGAACCCGTTGCTGTCCATGCCTTGCCAACACCTCGTCACCTCGTTTGTTGCTCATCTGTCTCGTTTCATCGTATCAGGTGGCATCACCTTGATTTCTATCCCCCCTCAACCCAACCCCCTGACCACTAGCGCCTCTTTCTCTATTCATCTCCCAATTAACTAACAGCTTGCCGACCTCCTTAAACGCCACCGGTTTCGTCAGGAATAAATCAACCCCGCTCGCAAACGCTTCACTCTGATCTCGACTACTAGTCAGACCCGTCAGAGCAATCACTAATGCTGGCGTCTTCAATTTCTCCAACCCCTTATCATTCAATTCATCTTCACCTCTATCAGATTTGCGTTCGAGAAACGTGGTAATTATTTTCTTCTGGCGCGAGCCTTCAATTGCCCTGATCTGTCGCGTGGCGTCAAATCCGTTAAGCACTGGCATGCTAATGTCCATAAAGATAATGTCGTAGCCATCTTCTCTTTCTTGAACTTTCTCTACGGCTTCTAGACCGTTCTCCGCTTCATCTACGAATTCGTATTTACGCTTGCGTAGGTATGTTCGCAGCAAGGCCAGGTTAATTCTGTTATCGTCCACTAGCAGCAATCGAACTGGATGCAATGTCTTGCTCACTACGTTCTCACTTGGCTTTGTGGCGCTGTTCTCCATACCAGCAAGCACTGAAGTCGCAGGACTATCTCCTCCTGTGAGAAATTTCAAGCTCGGTTTATCCAGCGGTGAACTGTGCGTTTTAGGAAGAGAAGGCTTCTCATCGACACTTGCTGGGAACGGGAACTCTGTATCGTTCTCAATCGAAGCATTAGGAGTGGAACTATGGATTGCTTTGCGAGTATTGCTCTCTTCTTGCAGTGCGCTTTCTCGCGCAGCTGTGGCCGTGGTTGAAGGGGCTCGTTGGAGGCATTGCATTAATGCTTTCGCCAACTTCAGAGGCCCCACGGGCTTGGCAACGAAGCCGACGTTGCACTTTGCCTCTGCTTGAGAAAGGGAACGATCGAAGCGTGATGAGTGGGAGCAAAGGACGACGATTGAGGGCGGATTTCGCTCGTTGCCAATTGGATGGGTGAGTTTGGAGATTGTGGCTGGGTCGGCTTCATTTGCTATTATGATGCTCGCATTCTGGTGTAGAGACACAACTTCTAACCCGTACCACTTTGTCACGAGATTAGTGATCGAAGCTTTAAGCAGCTGGCCCATCTTATAGGTGAGTGGATCCTTGGAATCTAGATTAAAGCCGTAGAGTAAAACTTTTTGACCGACAACTTCAGCTCGTAGTTTGGAGATAGCACGATCGTCTTCGCGGGGAATGGACGGGCCTGATCTAGGTGTGCTTGTTGATAAAGCAAGAGGCGTTGGCATCTCTCGAAGGAGTGGGAGAGTCACCTTGACTTCTACAAATGGTAAGGACCTTCACACTAGTTATTTTATACATCTGAAACTTACGAGTACCGCGCCCCAGCTCACTGTCAATCGTGATGTCACCTTCTAGGACGGTAACAATGCTTCGCACGATCGATAAACCAAGACCAGTTCCACTAGAGAGAGAGTTCTCTTGAGCAAAAGGTGTAAAGACCTTAGAACGAAGAAATTCGCTCGAAATGCCCTTTCCAGTATCCGTGACTGTCAAAACGACCATGGACCTTGAAATTGTCTCCGAGTTTCCACGTGTTGGAGGATCATCAATGTCAGTAGCATCCAGCTTAATGCATACATAGCCACGCGAAGTATACTTCAGGGCATTTCCAAGCAAATTCATAATGACTCGCCGGACGGCCCCAGGCTGTGTGACGAAACGATAATTTTGAACATCGACATCGAAAATGACGACAACCTCTGAACGTTGTAAGCGTTCGGCATCCATAATCTGATTATCACTGTTTCTCCGATTACGGAGTTCGCCTTGAGCATCCGGCACGGTGTCCAAACCTTGAGCTGCAACGTCTTGGAAGGCATGACCTACGAAGACGCCTTCAACGACTTCCTCACAGAGTACTGAGATGTCCACATCTGCAACTAGGTTGATCAGAGGTAGATCGGAGTGTTGCAGAGCCAGTGAGCCCCTCCTCGTCCACGGCGCTGGCCGATTCTTACCACGTTTGTTCTTACGCCAAATCTTTTCGAAATGACTGATCTTCGAGAAGTCGAGGACATGGTTCTGTGAACGATCGTTAGCCCTTCCCTGTTAGGAGTCATGCGTAGACCAAGAATAGTAACGACCGAAACGGAATCATAAAGTCCCAGAGATTGCGACAAGACGTACAATTGTATCAAGCAGTGTTCTGCCACAACTCTCAATCGTCCCAACCAAGCCTTTTTCAAACCCTGTCGTGGCTTCATCACGTAAAAACTCTGCACTAGCAAGTATACCATGTAAGGGCGATCGAAGCTCGTGAGATATACTCCCGATGAAGTCCCCTTTCTTCTGGTCCGCAATCTCGGTATCGATCCTAGAACACTCGGCCATGACTGAATTTCCAAACGCGCTTAGGAAAGCTAGCTCGCTCTGCTCTGACAAGACACGAGTCGGGTCTGTTGACCAAGCAAAGCAGCCGCTAAACCAGCGGGAGCGCCCTGCGTCCCAGAGTGGAACGAAGAGGAGCTGTCGGACACCAGGGAAGTGTCGTGAGAGGAAATTGGCGTCTGATTTGTTCCTTGCGCTTTTTGACTTGCGGCCTTGTGTATTTTCGCTGTGCTGGATAAGACTTTCCACATCCGGTCTTAGAGATTCTTCTTCAGATGAAGATGACATAGCCCCATCTGGGTCAAACGACCATATCTTTCCCCTCGGGTACCGTCGAAGTAGCGTATGTAGAGCCTTCTCATCGAGAGCAGAAAATGACTCTGCACCGGGCAGCCTGTCGCCATGAATGGATGATGCACTTGCAGTCGAGAACCCCAGAATCTCCGCCGTCTTTGACTCGGTTAATGTTCGAGAGAAAGTTCCCTCGAGTAGTCCGGGAGAGTTAGCTGGTGGAGGCATTGTATGATTCAAATCCGCGCTTTTTCTAGCAGATTGTAAATCATCACTGCTACTATGACTATCAGCCTGGCTGCCATCACGTCGGACACCAGGCACTGGCTTTCGATGCATATCACTGCTGAAACCTCTTCGTGCATCGTAAAACACAGCACCACCATCGACCTCGAATGCTTCCCTTATGAGATTGACGGCCCGTGAAAACAGAATTTCGCTAGGTGAAGCTTCGGAGATGGCACCCTCAGGACCAAAGGTGGGTTTGTTCTGATGCTCCGGTGGAGATGAGATCCCAACACTTATCTCATGGAAGGATGCTGGTTGCGATACAGATGCTAGGCTTGGACGCATAGGCTGAGCCCCCAGTTCTACATGAGAGGCAAGCATTCCACCGTCCGTCTTCGCTTCTGCAGCGGAATGTTTTTTCGCCTCATGTTCGGCAGATCCAAAAACTGACCCCACAGGAACTGGCGTTAAGCCTTTGGAATTTGTCCTCCCAACTCCAGTATCTGTCTTCAATTGGCTTGTCATCTTTGTTGCATCGCTATCTTCCATGTCGACTTCTGCATCGACAAGTTCTCCGCGGCCTTCGACAAGTGATGCTAGCCCACGATTCATCTTCATACCTCGACGGTGCTCTTCCACCTGCCTGACCATGTCTATGTGCTTCATTATTGTGCCAGCTATAGTACCCATAAAGTTAATCTCGTCGTCGCTTAGGGAAACTCGAACGCGGTCGTCAACGATGAACAGACTTCCGATCGGTATTCCACGTCTCGTTATCAGCGGCACCCCAGCGTAGAACTTCAGGAGCGGGGGGCCAGTCACGAAAGGTAGTAGGTTGAACTGTTCGTCCTTGGTCAAGTCGCCAACGATGAAAGATGGGTAGGTCCCACCAGCCTTCGTTGGAGTCACCTGAATTGTCCTATTCAAATTAGATCAGACATTTGTATACGGAAGCGTTTTCTACCTTTCGCATAGCCGGCCAGCCTTCGAGACGGACGAGCAACCCATCCATATCTCATCTCCTGGAGCATGCTTGGTATTGTCTACAAGGTCGACCGTCTTCGTGCTTTCGGCGATGAAATACTGTGTGGCGTCGTCGATGAGACTAGGAGTGTCAATCAGCACATCAAATACCTATAACAAAACGCAATCCAGCACCTTATCATTGCTCTTTGCGCTCCCGTTCGCCATGATACCAACTGGCAAAACGCGGTAAGGGCTGTATCGGGAGACGATATCTTGGTGGTGGTGATGTCCGACCTGACATTAACGTCCGGACGAGATCGAACATCATCTGAGACATTGGGTGGCGGGAAGCAAGTGTCGGCATTAATCGCGACACTGGGTTGGTAGTATCTGCAAATGGTTCAATAAACATTCCTTTATATCATATACCTGCCTGCGACGTCAGAGTGCGTCCTTACTTGTATAGCTCTCTGGCCCTCGCACTATCAGAAATACCTTCCACATGCGACAGAGCCACAGTGGCTTCGGTTGGTGCCTTCAGCCCCGCGATCCCCACCGAGACATTTCCTTCCAATGCCATCACGGCTTTTCAGTGCGAGAACCGAGACTGCCTCACCTGCCAAGCAAGCGATGGGGAAGACAGAGCGTGTGGTGATTAGAGATGTATGCCGTCCATTTGTGCCAGGGCATATCAAATGGAATTATCCTCGTCTGGCGGGACGAAATGGCATCCGAATTCACGTGATAATCATTCGCTTCGGTTCGAAAGTACGAAACAATCCCGACACTTCGTCCCGAGACCGTACGGCGATCTATTTGGACATGCAGATCACAGATACTTCATCGCTACAACTTAACATCTAGGATTACCAGCATCTCCGCAGTTCTTTACTGATGTTTAGAAATAGGTCAGTGATATGCGAAGAGCTCCTCCTCCTTAGCCCGTTGTTGGTGGCAACTTCGCCAGCACCGGATCTCATCGCACTCATCTTTCGTTGGACCCTTACTAATATTACTATAGAACGTCATCTCAGAAACCCAATAAAGAGCTATACGCCCACTTTAAAGCAGATTTCGGCCATGTATTGGGTTCATCGACCGCGGGGACGCTGTCCGGCGAGTCCAGCCTTGACGCTGTATTAGTCGATGCATCCAACCTGGAATAGTAGGTGCTCCGAAATCGCGACAAAGTTAAATCCAAAAGGAAAACACCGAGAAATTTACTGAGCTTGCATGAAGTCAAACACAAGGCAACGAAAAACTCAAAGTTGACTTGGATCCAACGCCAAGAGTACAACAACACGATGCATGGCTATTCACGCCCTCCCTCTTCGACCCGAATTTCTTCGGTTTCAAGGGATTTGCAAATCAGCCGCAGGGATATTACAAATGCACGCCGGTTTGGGGGCATACATTACATCACAGTCAAGCAGGCGACCTGCATACACCGAGAATGGAAATTGGAAAGGGGTTATGGACTTCTTTGTCCATGCCAACAGTAGATGACGGCGTGCGTGACCGGCCGATGATGGACTTTGCTCCATATCCGCATCTTTTGTCGCCCCAGCTCTTTCAGAGCTACGGCCCTTTTGCAAATCCCCAACCTACGCGGACACAACCAGAGGAACAGTCGCATTCGCCGGCAGCCTTCACGCACCAAGATACTAGCTACGAAATTATGGACCATGATGGATCTCCGATACACGACAGTAGTCGAATAGCTTCGTTAGACGTTAACGCGCAGCACCACTCACCGACAATGTCATATCAGCCAAGACAAATCGAGATGAGCGCTGCTCCACTACCGATATATGCCAAGAAGTTCCGTTTTCATGCCGTTTTGAATTCACCAACGGCTATGGTCGAGCAAGTAGACGAGATACCAGTTACGTATCTAAACAAAGGTCAAGTCTACTCCGTATCAGTCGTTGACACTGCGCCAATGCTTCCCGTTCCAATTGGCACCCAATATCGAACCTTTGTGCGGATCTCCTTCGAGCACGAGCAGCAACGGCAGAGGCCAGCCACATGTTGGCAGTTGTGGAAGGAAGGACAGGCCCATCAACGAGGCGGGAAGCTCGAGGCTATCGAGTATGTTGAGGCCAGTCGGGCAGCAGATGAAGACGAGAAACGCGCTCGAGTCGAGCTTGAAACAGCTTCGTTCGACGGATTCTCGGTCATTTGGACACCTAGAGTTAATGGCCATATGGAATGCAATATCGCGGTACGCTTAAACTTTCTCTCGACCGACTTCAGCCACACTAAAGGCGTCACGGGCATTCCTATACGGTTTTGCGCCAAGACGGAAGTCTTGAACATCGGATCACACGTTGTTACTGGCTCATCCGAGGTAGTCTACTGCAAAGTGAAAGTCTTCCGAGAACATGGCGCCGAGCGCAAACTATTGAACGACTTACAACATGTCAAGAAAACACTTGAGAAGTTGAAGCAAGAAATCGCACAGCTTGAGACCGGAATGGAAGACTTCAGCAGGCGCAAGCGAATCGGACCCATTTCAAAGCCGGCAACGAGTAAACGATCAGGAAAAGTACAGAAGCACAAACGAACTTGGTCAATTTCTTCAGCCAGTTCGGCAGGAGGTGCACAAATACCACACGAAGATCGTCTTCACAAATTACAGCAGCTGCAGGACAGGCTCATCAGTACAAGGACTGCTAGTGTACTCTATATGCGCGGTGCCGAACAAGACGACCCAGATCTTTACCCAGTGGCTTTGCCTGAAGAACCTCGGGACCTGACGAAGGTTAACTGTCGAGAGGGTGGAGCTTGGCAGCAGAGAACAAGCCGCCGCAGTTCAACAGCGGACACTTCGTCGTTAATATTTCCGTCATCTAGCTTCGTCTTCGCCCAATCGCAAATAATGATGAGCACGTCGATACCGGCTTCTGCGGCACAATGGACCGAATATCGCAGGATGTTTGGATCCGACGTGCAGGGGCCAGATCCGCAACAGCATGCTAGTCCATCTGATCAAGTGACAAAGATACCAAAAACCGACGATGGAGGAAGTTTGAGTGGCTGGATCGAGGCGTTGGAAGTTGATACTGCATACATAGCTCCATTCGAACGTTCGATAAAACCAGTAGCATGCTTCTACGTGTTTTACCGCGACCCAACAAATCGGGATAAGCAACGGTACTACCGAGCTGTTTACCTCCCACAGAGGACACTAAAGGACCTGGTGAGTGGCATTGCGGCGAAGTGGAATATTGATCCTACCAGAATCCTACGGGCAATTTACGTTCTTCCCGGAGGTCTGGAAGTTGAAATGAACGACGATATTGTTCGTAACATGTTGGAGGGCCAGGGTGTTGACATGGAAGTATCGAAAATCACAGTCCCAAAATCACTAGTGAAGTGGGAATGGGACATGGCGGTGGATGGCGAGGAAGATATTATTGACAGCGCGACTCATGATGTCCACACTGAAGGCTACGAAATTCGGTTAATTTTCTAATAATTTGGATATTTATCGTATTATACCCCATGGCCACACAACGGTCCTGCAACAATGTTGTCGGTGGTGTGTGGACTTGTTTGGCTAGAGTTTGAAAGGCCAATGTTGGGCGGCCAATGACAGCTGGTTGAGGGTATTGTCCTGGGTAGTTGTCATCATTGAATTTCCAGGATGCTTACTGGGAATTGAATTTTTGGAAGCTGCGAAGCTGCGAAGCTCCATGTTTGCTGATCGTTCTGGACGAGGAAGCGGACCCACTGGGAGAGGGATCACTGTGTAGGGGGATCATTGGATGAATTATCATTGGGGTCAGATCTGTTACGCCATTGTTTGTGAGTGGAAGATGAGATCACGTGAAGAGGCACCGAAGCACCTAACCTGGATTCGTGGGTCGGATCTGGGCAAATGGGCTTTCGATAGAATCAGCTCGCAGGAGCGTGGCTAAGTACCTAAAAGGACTGCCTATGGGAGACATGGCAACAGCTCATTGGCGCCGATCGCAGCGGAAGAATACTGTACGTCAGGGTACCTTGGACTAACAACCTGCAGTAAGGGGACTGCTGTAGTTGGTAGTGGTTGCCACCCTGGTATAATTTTGCCTGTTCCTTTTCTCTCCCTACGAATCCTAAGGTCTAGATGCGCGCGGCTGTGTATGAGGTGCTTTCTTAGGTTAGATGGGATATCGAAGTTCCTGTCGCAATACATGCAGTGTCTCATGCAAGTTACTGACTAGATAATTTAAGTAACACAAGGAATTCATGGAAGACAAATGCCCGTACAATTAATCCTATTCGTCATCAGATTCAGAGTCTCTGTTCTTTAACTCGTTGCAATAGCGCACTTGAAGCGAACCGATGCTCCTATCGGGGAAAGCACGGATAAAAGCCCGATGTATCTTTTTCCACGCCAAGCCCTTCTTCTTAAGGTGCATCAGCAAATTGTCTTCTTGCTCCGTGTATTGGAGGCGACCGCGCTTTCTCTGCTTCTGCAGAGCTGGCCGCGACCTCTTTGCATGAGATGCGCAAACCCGTGAATGAGCTGATCCTCCAACTGATTCACCGCTAGACGTGGAATTTGATATGTGGAGACCGATCGATGGTTTGAACGAATCTGGAAGATCTAGCAGCCTGAACTCTAGGTTGTAAGTCGTCTCTCGTCCGATCCTCACGCACTTGAGGAAGCCCTGCAAAGGGTATTCTTGGTAATCCGCGCCTATTGACTCCGCATCGGCTGGTGAACTCCGCGAAACTGTAGAACCTCGAGTAGTGCAGGTCTGGGCTTGGGCTATAGTGGATGAGCGCGTGTGGACCTTCTTGCTGGTGGCGGTTTCAGTCGCGTCAGACTCTATGTGGCGGCGCTTTCGTCGTCTTGGAGGCCGCACATCCTCGTCATCTTCGTTATCCTCATTATCCTCATTATCCTCATTTCCCTTATGATACGGTTTGACGCTGTGTTCGCGGTCTTGTGAGAAAGGGGCCACAACTATAGTCTCGTCTTCCACGCGTTGGTGCTGAAGGCCCTCCTTAATTTGCTGGCAGTAGCTAGTCGGGCCCTTATTATCGCCGCTGATCGCCCCTATGTCTTCCTTGTCTTCGTCTTCTTGCGCTTTTTGTTGGCAATGCTGCTGTTCAATCGTCTTTTCCCACAATCTTTCTTCGCTCGAAATACCTCGAACGTCTGTATTATTCTGACTTTCCTGGTCTATCTGATTGTAATGGGAGTGAGCTGCGCTTGAAGGCAGCGATCCCCCCGCTTCTGCTGAGGTTTGTCGTAGTTCATCCTCGATATCGCAGATGCTGCCACGGTCGCACGATCCACCAGCCCTCTCGCGTAGTGGAGAAGGCCTCATTTCGTCGGCCATGGCCTTCTCGACAACCTGGTGAATTTGATCATGACCCGTTGTCTCAGCTAGCTTAGAGCAGTTTAGAGAAGGTCGTCGAACCTGAATAGGGAATGTTGAGTCCAGCTTTGCTAATGACGGGCGTTGTTGTTCATCCTTGAAGAAACAATCGGCACCGAGGTAATCCGATTCTTGAGGAGTGGACGGGCCAAATAGGCAGCTGGTGGTCGAGGCAGTAATTTGAGTGGCCAGTCCACACTCGCTCGCGTCTTGGTCCCCAATGCTGGCAAGGAGATCGCTCGAGGCAACTCCAGCCTCAGCTTCGTCGTCGCTTTCATCGTCGCTTTCATCTTCGATAATTAAAGGCTCTTCTGCGTGGAATTAGTAAGGTGTATGGGCATACAAAGCGAGCTAAGAAACCTACTCTGATTATTGCCTGGCACATAGACCGAGTTCGAGGTTGTAGCATCAGTGAGCAGACGGCTCTCGTCGATCAGATGGCGCTTCGAGATATGGAGAGGCTTCTGGTTCTGATGTGGCATCTGAGGGGTGTCTCCGTTCCGGGAGGCCTGAAACATCGCATTAAGAGATGGGAGGAAGTCATCTAACGAGTCGCTATCTTGTGCAATCTGCGCTGACGCTACAGGTGGTGATATGCTGGGTTGTAGAGATGGTATGTTCAACGCCGGCCTCGTCAGCTGAGCGTGTGAGGCCTTCAATGCGGGGTTGGGCTTATAGAATTCAACACAGTTCATGTTAACGGTAGGCATGCTGAACAGAGTAGGACGCTGAGTGGAAGAATAGAGTTTTAAACAGAGTAGGACACTGAGTGGAAGAATAGTCTTTTCAAACGAGTCTCTCGAGCGGAATGAAGGAGCTTATATAGAGGTTTGAACGTTCGCTCCGCTCTGTCGACTCGCTAGAATCCGCGAGTCCCTTTGCTTCCCTGGTTTTCCAGACTCCGTGTCACGTCATCCTTTTCCGTGCTCTGCAGCCAGGCAGTGGACTTCTCGCAACATGCCTGACCCCGATTCCATCAGCACAAGTCGTAGTCCGAGGGTTTCGTTGATTGGGCTCTTGCAATTTGACTAATCGTTCCAGCTGAAAGTTTAGCGCTGCGGTCGGCCCCTCTGCTGCCAAACGAGGAATCATGTCCGGACTGTGCATGTTGTGGAGGCGATTGCTTTGCAAGCCCCAATCAACCATCTTCCTCCGGCTCTGCTTCTGCTCTGTCTGGCTCTGGCTCTGGCTCTTCTGCTATTTCGCCTGGCTCATTGGCATCAACATTTGGAGGCGGCCACACTGAAGAGGGCTTATCTGGAAGTCCAGATTTTGGGCGTTGGATGAAGACTGGCGTCTCATAGTCTCCTGTATACGCAAACTGACAGACACGGACGAAGGTATCTTCATGCACATCCTCTAACCTGGCTATCCTAGTTTGAGCTTCTTTCATAGGTCCGTTGATAAGAGCGTCAAGCGCTTGGGATTGTTTGGCAATTGCAGCTGCGTGGACTGTGATTTTGACATTGTTCTCGCCGATGCCGAAGGTGAATTGTGGCGAGGTGAACACCCTAGATCGAGATTTAGTTTTGATAATGTAAATGCTTGTTTACGTACCCTTCAGATAAAGCTGCCATTGTGAAAGACCGAACGTATTGAATCGCGAAGACCCGATTTCAGCCCTCTATATAATGGGAATAGTAAATCAATATGTGCTACCAGATTGTGGGCTCAAGTAGCATGCGCAACGTGTGCGCTCTTAATTGGACAGACATCCAAAACATAGAAGTCGTTTCACAAACGATTTTGTATCGTGTGCTGGTATTAACTGCATAGTGAACGATCTGATAAGCGTCATCCAGAAGGGTAAGCAAACGTGACATTTGTAGATCCGAAGTTTCTGGACAAGCACCACGAACTGCATGTTGGTCCAGTTGCAGATGCGGCAAATTTGCCGGCCCCAAGTCATCTAACAGATTGATAACAAGCTGTCGACAACTCTTAATATCACCTCTAATCATCACATCCAGAATTTACGTCGTGAGGGTCTACTTCGACCCTGGGGAATGAAATA
The DNA here is from genome assembly GCA_000750995.1 of Pseudogymnoascus sp. VKM F-4520 (FW-2644). NCBI lineage: Eukaryota > Fungi > Ascomycota > Leotiomycetes > Thelebolales > Thelebolaceae > Pseudogymnoascus > Pseudogymnoascus sp. VKM F-4520 (FW-2644). Next base: position 263 of record JPKE01000367.1, on the reverse strand, counting down.
TGTTAGGATTGCTAGCTCCATTTGCCTGGTCTACCTTTCCTCCTGTCATCTACAAGATTCAGTCACAGAGATGAGCACAGCTATGGTTGGGGTAGGCGCTGAAGCTTGCGAGCCATATGACAGAGTATTGGTCAAAGTGTAACTGACAGTTTGACTGTATGAGAGGTTCGTGGACAGTCTTTTCACACGTAATTGTCGAAGGACCAGGAGCACGCCTCAATGACTCCCGTTTTATATCTCCGGCGTTGGCAATATCAGGCCTT
>JPKE01000361.1:0-46406 GCA_000750995.1 Pseudogymnoascus sp. VKM F-4520 (FW-2644) | reverse complement strand
ACCCCCCACCATCCCACCCTCACCATCCCCGCACCACTAAGATGATACGCCGCCCCAGGGTAACTACACGTAATCTGCCCATCCTCACTCGCACTCCCATTCGGCCTCCTCCCATAACTACTCGCGAACCCATCCCCCCCCGGCGCCGGACACTCAAACCCCATCGCCGCAGGACAGCTCTGGACAAGGTTATAGCACATATCCAAACACGGCAAGATCTCCTTATACGGCCCCGGCCTGACCACTTCATCGATCGCCGGGTTCCTGCTCGAGTTGAGATACAAAATCTCCTGACTAGCCGCCACGAACGCCGAGTCGAGGAGATTCGACGAGTTCGGGAACGCCTGCACCACATTCCGCGGCTGCAACCACGGGTCACTCCGACTGTAATCCTGGCACCGTGGAATCGTAACGCTGCACAACCACGCCTTATACGCCTTAGCGCAATCCGCGCAATTGCGCACCAGGCTGTATTGCCCTGTACTCGGGATCTCGCAGGGGATCTGCTGCAGGGCCTTAGCGAAGTTGTCGTATGCGGATTTGGCGGCGTTGTCGTAGAAGGCGGCGAGGGAGGTGAGGGTGGGGAAGGTGGAGGGGTTGCCGGGGACGGCGTAGGAGACGTCGGAGCAGAAGCTGAGGTTGAAGAGGATTGCGCAGTTGCCGTCTGGGGGGGTTGGTTAGTTAGGCTCAGGTCCCACGTAATGAAAAATGGGAGAAGGAGAAGGAGGAAGGAGAGGAAAGGAGGGACTAACCAGACTGCGTAGTGAAATTCATAGCCTGCCAAACGCGCCCCCCGCCACCCGGAGTCCCCCCGCCACCCGGCGTGATCTCCGTCACATTCCGCGGCAACGCCAGAATCCCATAATACTGGGACCTGGCGCTCAGGCCCTGGAAGTAAAACTGCTGCTTCGGGTAGTTCCCCAGCGTCACGTTCGTCATGCTCGTCTTCACCATATCAGTGCGCAGCCCTTTCTTCGTCCCCGCGATCTGCGCGTAGCTCTCGAGGCCGCAGTACGAGCGCGAGACGCCCTGGATCGAGGTCTGGTTCTGGTCGTTGGCGAAGATGACGTAGGGCGGCGGGTCGAGGTTCATCCACTTCTTGTAGACGTCTGTGTTGGATTGCTCGAGGGTTAGGTTCTTGGTGGCGAGCAGGGCGGAGTTGGAGTCGCTGTCGATGAAGAAGAGGTCGGCGGCGCCGTCGCTGAAGGCGTGGAAGGGGGCGTCGATAGAGGCGCCCACTTCGACGTTGTAGATGCCGTCGTACTCGGTGTTGTTGGGGCCGGTGACGGCGATGTAGACGTCGGCAGAGGCGTCGAATGTTAGGTTTGCGAATCCGAATTCGGCAGCCATTATCCGCTGGCCGTCAGCGGGTTGGTCGGCTCCGAGGGTCGTCTGGTTATCTCCGACATACATCGTTAACTGAGGCGGGGGCCCTTTGGGGCTACTGTCACCCTTCGGGATGCTGGGCTGAAGGCAGGTATTCAGCGTGATGTATACGCTCCTCGTTGCATTCGCTCTCTTGTGTATCGCGGACTCCCCGTCATCTCCATCCGCCGTATTCGATGCGCCCTGCTCGCCCCCGTCCTCCCATCTCCGACTTAATCCAACTGACGGTAGCCCTGTTGATCCACTCCCAGCGGGAGCATGCGGACCCCAAACCGACTGGTTCGAGAAGACGAAATATATCGTTTTCCCCTGGTCCAGATTGTACTTTGTCGCGCCATTGTTTTCTATATTTAACGGCGCCATCAGCAGCTGCCGTCCATGCAGCTCTTCCCCAGCCCCCTCAAACTCCGCCTGGTATATCATATCCGCGCCGTCCTCCTCCCCTTCCCCGCGCGCCGATATAAAAGGCTCCAGTAACCGCTCATGGTTGTCGTCGTCGGGCAGTATCGAGTCGAGCTCGGCGGCATGGGCGAGGTTCCCCGCGAAGATGGTGAAGAAGAGCAGAGCGACCAGGCCCGTGGCAATCATGGATGGGAGGAGGCGGGGCTGTAGTGGACTGAGCTTCGACATCGTGGTGTTGTAGCCATGCGCATGTGGCGCTGACGGCGAGGCTCCCCGCCAGATACGAGGGCAATAAATAAATCTAACTGATGCCTTGCGCAGATTTGGTGTGAGCAGCGATTACGACGGCGCGCTGGTGGAAGCGATTGACTTGGATATTAATATTGTAAGAGTTATGGAGATTATGTATTTCGTGGAGAGGGATTAAAAGAGTGTCGTCCCTGGCTGATGATCCACAGCTGACAGTTTGATGACGCTCCTCCGTGCTTCCTCGTGTTTCGGACTCGTCTGTACCTCGCCAAGCCTTTTAAGAATCGGTCTGGAGCGCGACGACAGCCGCCATACGCCCTCTGGTACACTAACATATTTTCCCCTAATTATGTTTAGGTCCTCCATTCAGGGACGGGCGTTATTTTCAAAGACTTAGATTACAATCACTGGAAAAACTCAAAATCAGGTACGGGAACATATTCCATTGTGACCATCAATACCAAACAAAATAGCTCATTCAGTTTGAAGTAAGTACATCAATGTGGAAGACAGACATCCTGTGGTTCTGCCCTGGAAGAATTAAAAATAACGCAGTAAGTCAACTGATAACCATCGCATCCAGCCCAACACAAACAAAACAAACACGCCGTTGCCCACCTAATCCACCATGGATTACCAAAAAAGCAATCCCATATACACATACACGCCGTTGCCCCACACAAGTCTACATCATAAATATCATCCCAGGATCATAATGGGGTCCCGTCCGTGCCCAACCAGTGACCCCCTCTACCCTAGTTTGGAGCTTTGAAGAAAGCTTCGAGAAATCTACCAATTCCCAATCGCAACGTGAGGCCGTCAAAAAGTGTCATGCTTTGTTTGAAGTTTTTTTAAGCCGCCTGTGCGAGATTGATCGTTCCATCCATATTAGGGGTTCCCATTTGAGCATCGCTGAAATTGAACTTGCTCATAGAGAATTCGTCATCTGGCGTTCGCATGCCAATTCCACTGTCATCATGTCCGGAAACAACATTCATAGCTGCGCTGCTTGCCGTGTCCATCGGTCCTGGAATCGTAATGCCATGGTCATTAGAGCCATTCATATACTGTTGACGCTCAAAGTCGTCCATAGGCCCGCCATTATATACACCTGGATTCGATTCGGCCGCTCGGGTTTGTTGAGACTGGACTGTGTTCTCGTTCCGCCTGGTATTAGATGTCTTGTATTCCATGAAACCACCCTTCTCTGCCATGAAAGATATCATCTCGTCGATCCAGCATTTTGTGACCCACCAGGATCCAAAACTCTGACCGGATTTGATAGTGAGATCTCTCATCACTGCTGTGCCGACGCGCTCGACACACCAGATAATGTCCGCTGGGCTAGCGTACGAGAATCTACCCGGAATTGAGACCAAGAAATTGACCCAGCGATCGAGGACATTTTCAGTCGACGAATCTAAGTGAATGCTGGATTCTCTTTGGTTAACGTTTCGAGCTGACATGTCGCCGTACGGTGTGACACTTTCTATCTCCCAAGCTACTGTAACTGGATCGAGGAGATCTCGCAACTCCGTTAAGAGAAGCCTTGCCACATCATCCATTGCCCTCGTTGGGATGCATTCTGCGACCTTTCGCAGACGCACCATTGATATCCAATCTTGGTACATCTGATCCCGATTAGGGGGATGAGAAAGCATATTTGCAGCTGCATGGGCCGTGAGGTTGACTCTGCACATGCGATCTAACAAGCCAGCGAATAAGGTTGCAGGGGCAACCTTAGCATCGATGACGTGAGCAGGCTGACCGTGGAAAGATGTCTGGATGTGAGAAACCAGGCGCTCTGAGATTGCATGCAAGGTGTCTAGAATTTGCTGCGGTACAACTTCAAGAGTCAAATGGCCTAGAAGTCGGATCATCTTCTGGTACATGACGAAATCGCATTCTTCTATCCACGGCGCGATACTCTCGTGAGCAAAGAGTTTCTGTACCGGCATGGTGAGGGTGCCATGAAAGGAAGTGAACAGATAAAAGAAGGTCTTTTGTTTCACAAAGCGGATTGCATCCACAAGAGAGGTGCAATGAGAACGATACAGCGCTGTCAACGCTGTTGCTGAATCGGGATCCGTCCCAGCCGGAATGAATGGTTCAATCTTTGGCAACGTGATTGGCTCATATTCGTGCATCGAATTATCTGCCGGCGGGACAAAGCATAGATGCTGGGTTATTTTGCCGTTGTATTCAAGATCTTGGACGTTGTGAACGACCGATTGATTGTATAGACTACGTGATTGCACAAAGCTGGATGTAGGCTTATGTGTCGGCTCAAGGACAGGCGAGAAAGCCGTACCTGGAAATTCCTGTTTATCCACTGGGGTGTGTGACGGAAGACTTCAAGTAATGTTAGCACGACGTGAATGATCCTCTAGCAAGTTATAAAACATACCTAGGCTCTTGAGCAAATCTCTTGGCTTCAGCCGTCTTCATGGGCTGGTATTTTTGCGTTGATGGATTCTCAATTAGGTTTGGCTGGTCCTCCTTCAAGCTAAAGTTGACATAATGATACTTGGATTCACCTCGGACACCTAGGCGCCTTGTTTTTAGGCCAGGGAATAGAACCCGGACAAGCTTTCCGAAAGACGCTGGGTTGAGCACTGTGACGCGTTCCGTAGCACACCTTGAGACGTAGTTTGCATATACGCGACCTCTAGGCACTGACCCTTTCCCTTTGTCGCAAACTTGGTTTATCCTGTAGAGATTAGGACAGGTCAAATACAGTAGATTATACAGCACCTACCAGATCATTGCAAACACCTGCCGCATTCTCTCTGACTGCGGCCCGCGCTCATTGCCATGTAGCTCTGTAGCTACTTCAGGCAATTTGCGGTGCTTATTATTTTGAAATAGCTGGCGCATCTCAAGCTCATTTGCTGCGCTCGACTTCGAAGCCTTTTTGGGAGCCCCATTTGCACCAGCTAACGAATCGACGTCATCCTGTTCATCGCTACGGCCTTCAAGCATAGGACTATCATCCTCCATAAAACTTGTTCCATACCCATCAGTCGGTAGAGAGCGCCGAGCATGTTCGGGTCGATACGAGCCATCATGCGAGTATCCTAACGTATGGTTGACCGCAGCGCCCAGCGCAGGGTCAATGCCATAGTCCCGCGGGTCTCGGAGCTGTGAGGCGGACTGCATAACCATGTCTTCGGCGGTTACATGGCCGCCATCCGCGAATCTTTGTTGTTGCTCGTTCTCAAACCATTGTTTCTGGTATTCGGCGGGGTTACCATCTGTTTGTTGATCGTGTAGCGAGTGGGTGGCGGCACTGTGTAGGCTTGTTGTTGATCCTCGGGAAAGCTGGCGCTTCCTGCTCTTCATAGATACAGCCGTGTTTGAGCGCGAGCGACTTTTCGTGGGCACCGTCTCGGTTTGTTGTTGGGATAAATCTGGTAAGCGCTTAGTATTTCGCGTGTTGGGATGGTAAATAATGGGAGGCGCGGTATGAATATTTCGCATTGCGCAAAGCTAACATGCAGCGCCAGTAAGTACATACCCATTTGTTTGTATGTAAAAGATGTCTTCGAGGGCCCAATGTTTTATTGTTATATAGTATAATATTTCATTATCTGGGGCGGGGCTGGGCTTTGTTGTTGATGATGTTTGGCGATTGTTTGCGGTCGATGAGGAGGATCTGTGTGAGGGTGCCGTTGGGGAATCACGTCTGGAACTTTCGTTTTTCAGGATTTGCCCGAGTAATCAGTCTCAAGGTAGTTGGCGACTGGTTGCTGCATCGAGGTCGTCGTCAATCAAATTGTTCGATTCTTTGCTTGTTGTTTACACGCATCCTAGGTATTCTGGGTTAATGAGGCAACCTTTCGCTTATTGATCTCGGAACGACGCTAAACTCGAAAGGAGCTTGACTATGACGCCTGGGGCAGAGTGTGTGGGCACATCACCACAACGTCGCTCAAAACCAACTTTCCACTTTCCATCAGACCTTTTCATCATCGCACTACCAACATTGCAAGTTCCATCGTAAGCTCGGTTTCCGCTCAACATTTACACATAGCTCATTATTACAGCTGTCTATTTGACCAAATTCACTTTATCGACCTTATAGAGCTTATCAAGCTTCAAACATGTCGTTCCAAGATAAAGCACAAGCTCACCTGAGCAAGGTCGACAAGGAGGTGAGTCTACAAAAGCCTTTGTCGCAATAATTTGGAGCTGGCACGCGACGGCCCGAAACTGCACATAGTCGTTAACCGTTGGGAATATTTACTAATGATGCCCTTTCATGTAGCTGTCGAAGTACCAGGTCTTCAACAACTTCGAGAAGCAGACATCCATCCCCAAGGTTTACGCGGTCCTTGGAGTTGTCGGCCTCTACTTCTTCTTCGTCTTGCTTAACTTCGGAGGACAGATCCTTACCAACTTTGCTGGATTCATCATCCCCGGATACTATTCCCTCGAAGCTATTTTCTCTGCCGGCAAGGCCGATGATACCCAATGGCTCACTGTACGTCATGATCGTGACCTTAATCTGTCTAAACAAACTTAACTAACTCGCGCGCAGTACTGGGTTGTGTTTGGATTTTTGACGTAGAATACCCCCGAACCCTTTTCTATAATATTCCGGCTAACTTGTCTACTATCACAGTGTCGTTGAGAGCTTGATCTCCGTCGTTTACTGGTTCCCATTCTACTACACCTTCAAGCTGATCTTCACCCTCTGGCTTGCCCTTCCCCAGACTGGGTATGCCCGTTTCCCAATTCTCAGAGCTCGAATCGTCACTAACACAGAATTAGTGGTGCCCAGCTCATCTTCCGCTCTTTCTTCCAGCCCGTCTTCTCGCGCCACTTCCAGCAGTCGACTGCTTCCAACCTTCGCTCCAAGGTTGACTCAGCCACCTCGGACAAGACACTGTAAGCGGCTACCAGCATGCGCTACATACACCCGCTTTTGCAAGTGGAGCTCGGCTCCGACAACCACACATGAGTGGGGGCAGTAAAATCAACGGCGATAAGAAGAATAGAGTATGCACGTGATACTCTAATGTGGAATGAGACACGGTGTGATGGGTATCGATATCATGGAATGACTTGACTTTATTTCGTTTCTTTATACGGGAAGCGGTCGCTTGATGTGAATAGAAACGTTGCGCGGGGGAAGAGGGTTTATGTTATGGCTGAGTTACGTATCATTAGATGACCAGGAGGAAATTCGTTCATGATTGGCAATGATTTTAAGGACGGATTAATCGAATGGATGATTTCAATCTGGTAGTTTAATGACAGTTGTCCTTGCATTATATTTGTTTATGGTGTGATTTATGGTGTCAGCTCTTGCTGAAGCCCGCTCTGCCTCTGCCTCTGCCGAATTTCACACTCGGTGGCACAAAGCGGAGTGCGGAGATTGCACCTGTAAGACCCTCAATCTCCACATCTTCATCGCCATCTTCCTCAACAGCGGCCTTTCCGTTGGCAAGGGCAGGATTTGCAACGTCGTGCCTGGTAGCACCATCGGTGTCCGTATTCGCCATCGTTGTTTCGGGAACCTCGTCCGTGTTGTCCGTCTCCAAAGTCTCTGACCTATTTCGGCCTCGGCTCTCATTATAAATCTTCTGTTGCATAATCGAGCTCCGGCGTCTATGCCTGCCTGAACGAAGCATGGAGGTCTTCCTGTCGATGCCATCGTTGACGACGAAAAAGTCGTACTCTTTAGGAAACGAGTGCTTGTCGATTAGATGTAAACGACGTTTCTGAGGAGTAGAGCACTTCCTGTCACAGTCCTCGACGAAGCACGCATATGTATGTTCACCTCGGTCCCTAAGAACCCCAACAAGGGGATCGTGGTTCTCTGCCTGGTGGAGACTTAGGAAGTGCTCCGTCGGGAAGTTTTTCCGACATTCGACGCAGCGGTTGACGTGTGTTTTGCTGTAGTGGACTTCATAATCATCAAAGGAGTGAAATGAGAGGTCTGGACGATGTCCTGGTAAAGAGCATCTCATCACTTCGACCGTTGCTGCTCCGCTGTGCTCGGGGTCGAGGTGTACTATCTTCACCGCTTCATAGGCATTTGGGTCTGTTGGATGCGGAGAAGCCTCAGAACTGTCTGTGGCATATATGTAATCGTTATTTTCGGAGAGTGGCGGAGGATCAGAGTCTTCTCGTGAGCGTTTGACCATCTTTATATGTGATAGTGGGGTAGTTACTTGGTGGGCTTTGTCCCCCTCCTCAGCACTTGAGCCAGCTAACTTCTTGACTTTCTGTCTGTCGAATGCTATATGGTTAGGCTTGTTCGGGAATCCAAGCTGTTCTAAAGAAAGACACAATATCTTGCGTGATAGCTGTCAGGGTATCAGTATGTCGTTTATATCGTAATATCTGCTTGTTGAACAACAAATCGAGGTTATCGTTAATCATTTCAGCCTTGTGGGTTGCGTTCGATAGGGTGGTCACAGCGTTAGGACTAGTGCCGCCTGGACCCGAGTGAACAGTCCCCATGTTTCTGCAACATTGCAACAGCTATCAAGTCTTAAGATTTATACCAACAATTTAAAATAATAGTATTTGTCTCGTTACGTTTATTTCCAAGTAACCAGCTTATTTTATTATAGCCTTGAGTGACTGACTGCATTTACTTAAACCACAGTTGCTGTAAATAGTGCTCTAATCCCATGGTTCCTCTTCAGATGGGCTAAACCTGGCGACTGTTCACTCGGGTCTGTGCCGCTTTGTGCACTATAATTCGCCAAGCCTTAGTGGGACTTGTGCGGCAACCTTGCGCGTTACTTTGCGTCCACCGATCTCGACGAAAAGTGAGATATACAAATGCGCCTTCGGCATTTCCACCACAGCCAAATTTTCACTCACTGAGCAAAACGCTCTTGTCTCGCCTGCCCGCTGCATTTGTTCTTTTCAGCTGCTTTGATCGGACTCATAACCTCAAGTTACCTCCTGCTAATGGCTTTTCCCGATTCCATCACTTTGTCCAGAGGCATCTGGGGCCGGCCATAGTCCGATCTCTTCAGATAACGATAACATGGCAGCCAATGCCGAGGTGCAATGGCAGTAAGTATATATCGCATTTGATATATTACTTGCTTTTACTTAGATATTCGCTGACGATATGACCAGTTCTGCGAAACAAATCCATCGAGAACTCCGAGCGAAACTGAAAGAGAGGGAAAGTTTGATAGGTGATATTGAGGATCTGATATCAGAGTATGTGCCCCTCTCTTATTCGTTCGCGGACAGGAACTAAATAATCTACAAGATTGCGCATTGCATGCGAGACCACGATCTTCGCCGACTTCGCATACGCCACCGCCGAGGGCGTGGAAACTGCTCTCTGGGAAGCACATAGCTCGATCAACAAACGATACCGCAAGATTGTCGCCAGACTGAAAAATCCCGAACAGAAAAGAATTACAGTCGAGAGACGGAAATGGGAGAAGCGATATGCTGATTTCCTCAAGCTAAGCCAATACTACTATAAAGGCTACATCCAACGCCTGGCATCCCACTTCGATGGCCTCGACGAGCTGCGCATAATAGCGCATCGTCTTACCCTGAGCACACTCTCAGTCGATCCTCCCGCGGAAGTGTCTGAAGATCTGAAGCATCTTATCCTCCTGTCGTGCCACTCAACCCTACTCCGACTCGGCGATTTATACCGATACCGCAATGATCTCAATACGAAAGATCGTAGCTGGGAGAAGGCCAACGCGCACTATGGGCTTGCGAATGACCTATATCCAGACTCGGGAAGCGCATTTAACCAAATGGCAGTTATTTCGTTGGCCGATGGTAATCATTTAGATGCCGTCTACTACCTATATCGTGCGTTGGCAGTGAAGGAGCCCCATCCGTTGGCGCCGTCAAACCTCGCCGTTGAATTTAAAAAAATTACCACAACATGGCTTGGACCGGGTCAAAAGAAAGATTCGCCTGTTGGTAACCCTGCTGCGAGCATGGTATTATGGTTTGTCCGCCTTCATGCTCAATTGTACAAAGGAGAAGAGTTTCCCAACCACGATGAACTTGAGAACGAAGTGTTGAGCCAAATGACCGTTCTTCTTAAAGAACAATCACTGGAAGATATTCTGGACAGAATTGTTATTATCAACATTGCCGCAGAATATTTTGCTGGTGTGAGACTTGCAGGTATGCAACCTACTACTACAGTATTTGATAGAAACTGACGAAAAACCAGAAGCGGAAGGTGATGAAGACAGTGAAAGATGCGTCCAAGCATACTACTTCTACCTCAGGCTGAATATCAGGATGCTGTTTATGCTTCTTCAGTTATTGCAGCCAGAGCTTGATGACGCCAATCATGGTCATAATGCTCCCGACGTAACTGGAAAAGAAAAGCAGACTTCCGCCGAGTCCATTACAGCGGTGACTCGCCGAATCCTACCCGCACTGCGTCAATACAGTACTTGGTTGGTGGCCACAGCCCCGGTTATTAGCGCTCAAGTGGGAACCGCACCCATATGCATTCACATTAAGGAGATGTGGTCAATGTACTGCACTACCTTGAGCCTGCTCGTTGCAGTGTTCCCTGTGGCCGAATTGCCCGACATTGATTACTTGCTGGAGGAAGACTCTGCTACGGTTGGATTCAAACCATTCCGGGACAGCACTCTTTGCAGGCTATACACAGATAGTGAGGATAAGCTGAAAAAGCGAAGCACAGATCCAGGAGTTGAGCGTCATCATCCGAATGTAGAGATGATGGCGAGGATCCGAGAAATTCTAAGAGACGGCATGGTTCTCGCTACTAATACCGAGTACCCTATTTACGCAGTGGATGGTCAATTCCGCTTTTTTGAGGATGGCCCTCCTCCGCAAGCACTCCAGGATGCAAGCCCATCGACGCAACCGTCTGACTTGGAGACGCAAGCGAGTTCGAGATTCAGCTATACCGGCGAACACCAGCGTGTATCTGAGCTTACCAGCGAGTTCAAACGGCCTCCAAGCGTCGACCCGTCAGAATCTCATCAGAGCCTGTCAACGGATATGTATCAAATGGTCGATGACCTATTGACTCCATCTAAGATGAACACAGATGGCAATGTCAATGGAAGCGCCGAGACCTCTTACGGGATGCACAGCATTACCGCATTGGAAGTCTTCGCTTCCCTTCAAGGCTTGAACCACGAATCTTATCAGCCGGCTCCCCCTAGAATTTCGGGTTTCCCCGGTTTCGCACCCTCGCCTTTCTCGCCCCGCCCCGGAGAGTTGCTGGGCTCAGGGCAGGAAAGACCACCTGTCAGTAGAGGCATGGCTCCAGAAAATTACGCTCCCATTGCATCCTTCCAACAGAGCAGTCACAACTCTACCCCTCATAGCAATTGGGAGAGAACCCCGTCGACTGCCAATGCCAGCTTTCAACGCGGTGGACCAGCTTTCAATGTCGCCCAGCAACTGCAGCAGTCATTGGAAGCACAGTATCAGCCATCTGATTTTTCGAACAGTAGTAGCATCTACCAGAACACCCCAGTTGATCATCTTGGAGCTAACGGCAACCGGGCGCCATACAACCTTCCACGCAAGCTTGGCCCAGGATATGCACCACGAAGCGAGTATGAGAAGCAAGTAATGCTTCAGAGTTCCGCCTGGAACGGCAGCCAGCCAGCAGCCTATGCTCGGAACGACCCAACACCACCAAGTGGTCAAGGGAGCTGAGCTATTTGGCCAAAGGTGTCACCAATCGAGGGACATTATATCTGTACCGAACTGGAGTATATACTCGCGATAAACATAACGTCGACACGAGAAAATAGTTCATATGCATTATGCGATCAGGTCACTGCCCATATGCGTTCATAGAAATCAAACAGTCAGATTAACATCTGCCTATTCTATATAGCTGACTTTTTCTGTACCCGGCTATGCCTGATCGTGGAGGATCATAACTATTCATGGCATCATCATATGCGCTCTACGCCGAAGGCGCCCCACCGGTGTTGAAATCCATGGCCCGCCCTTCTTTAACGCCGCATTTACTGTGAAAAGAATGAATGAACTAATCTAAGCAGAACGAGTGTAGGTCTGCTTGGGGAAGGGGTATCTGGAACGTGCAGTGGTTAGCAAAGTTCATTACTATAGGGATATCGAGTGGCTCTCATAGCAAAACAATGACAATATGTTGCAACCTTGCTGTAGAACGATATGTGATGTAAGGGGTGGTTAGGAGTATGAAAATGTGAACTTACGAAGGTCCAAGCTCTTGGATACCAAGGCGGGCCAACCACTGGCCCATGTCGACGCTCTCCTCGATAGACTTGTTCTGGACAAGACCGGCAACGAAGCCACCGGCGAACGCATCACCAGCACCGTTGGTGTCGCAGATAGCCTTGGGGTCGATGGCGTGCACTGGGTAAGACTTGGTGCCCTTGCCCTGGGTAGCGACGATAGTTGGGAGGGTGCCCTGGGTAATGATGGCAAGTCTCTCCCTCTTGGTGTTCTCCTTTGGCAAGTCGGCCAAGTGCTGGGCGATCTCAGCGATGTCAGTGGTCTTGAGACCGTGGCTCTCGGCGTATGCCAAAGCCTCGCCCTCGTTACCGATGACGACATCCCAGTATGGGGCGCTCTTGTCAAGGGGGTCCTTGAAGAACTGGCAGATGAATGGGGCGGAGAGGGAGACGACGAAGGTCTTGTTGTCCTTGGCAGACTCCTCGGCGACGGCCTGGATAGCCTCAGGGCAGACGGTGAAGTGGTAACCGCCGACGTAGATGGTCTTGGCCTTCTCAACCAAGCTCCAGATCTCGGGCTTCTTCAAGTGGTCAATCTTGTAGTGGTTGGCAGCGGCGAGGTCGGTGCACATGCTGCGGTTGTGTCCGGTGATGATGACACCGCAACGTCCAGTTGGGTGGTCAGCATCAACGCGGTACTCAACACGGAGGCCGGCCTGCTTGTTGGCCTCTTGGAGAGTAGCGGCGTACTTGTCGTTACCGACACAGCCAATGTAGACAACCGACTTCTCGGGGAGGATGTATTGTGCGCCACGGGCAGTGTTCTGGGCTGCGCCACCAGCGATGAGCTTGGCATCGAAGTTGTTGAGGAGGTCCTCGTAAAGACCGAGATGCTTCTCTTCGGCAAGAATAGCATCGTTCTCCTTCAGACCGTACTTGTCAAGGAGAGCTTGGTCCCCGGTAGCTTGGATGTCTGGTCTAATTAGCTTACCCCCAATCCATTGTTATTTTTTATTATGGAAGCAGTTCCATACCAAGGAGGGGGTTCTCCAAGCAGAGAAGAGAGTATTCGTTGGTGGCAGCCATTGTTGCGGTTGTGGTAATGAGGGGTTGATTTTTGGTGGTTGTTTATTGTTGAAGTGGGATGAATGCGAAGGCGGGGGAGTTTTCGTTTATCGTAATCCCAAGCTGATAGAGACCAGGGGGGTGCACCACCGATCCCGGGTCACACCTGTGGGCACAAGCGGAGTCGGGGGACATATGCAATGTTAAGCCCCGAACTTCACCGATGCTATATATTCTTCAAAGTAGGGATAGCTAGCTGTGTCAAGAAATGCCCGTACCTCAGATCGCGATGTTGCGATTATTCTAGGTCACTCTGTGGGCTCCTTTCGAGCATATTATCTACTACAGTACTTCAAATCTTCAACTCTCCACAAAACCTGTAAAGTGAATATCGACCGACAGGAATCCTGCAGCAGAAAGTGGCCCGGGAACTGCGCTGCCCTTCTTATTTCTCAAATCATTGGCAATATGCCTCTTCTTGTGAGCCCACACCTATAAAGCCCGGCCGAGGAAACCCTAACACACAAGCCTGAACCAAGCACATCACACAAAGATCATAGTCATTTTGAAATCTTTATTTCGTCCTCGCTGTGCTCCATTGAAGGTACATAATGCTAAGCCAGCCTTGTCCGAAACTAAATGAAATCCCAACAGCCCAACGCTTAATCCTTGACCTTCTGGGTACCGCGGAGCAGACCAGTTCTGCGGGCAGCAATAAGACCGGCCTTTTGTCCCTGGACGGCGTATCTCGAAATGGTTGATGCCTTTCCGATATGTTGATGGTTACCCTAAAATGTGTCAGCGTACAGCCTTGAGAAATCTGGGATCGTAGAAAACTTACACCTCCGTGGGGATGGTCGACGGGGTTCATGGCAACACCACGAGTCTTGGGCCAAGAGTTACGCTTGACAGCGAACTTGTGCTTAGCACGCGACGCCTCTGAAATGGGTATTAGCACGCTGTCCATATTGGTAGGGTCAAAAGGGAAAACATACTCATGAGAGGTTTGTCGGTACGTCCACCACCAGCAACGATACCGATCATACCACGGACGCTGCTGAGAACGACCTTCTTGGATCCGGATGGGAGCTTGATGCGGGTCTTGCCCTCATCTGGGTTGTGTCCAATAACGGTAACGTAGTTTCCGGAAGTACGTCCAAGAGCACCACGGTCACCGATCTTCTCCTCAACGTTGGAGATGACGGTACCCTCGGGGATGGAGCCGACTGGGAGAACGTTTCCGACGGTCAGAGCAGCGTGCTTGCCGGCGTAGATGAACTGGCCGGTGTACATGCCCTCGTTGGCGATGAAGGTCTCGGTCTGGAGCTTGAATCGGTATGGGTCGCGGAAAACGACCTTGGCAAGAGGCGCACCACGTCCGGGGTCGTGGATGATGTCCTTGACAATGCCGCGAATGTATCCGTGACGCTCAGCATAATCGAGGTTTCTGAATTGTGCCGGAGCCTTGTTCAGGCGGGTATTCGCCGTGAAAATGGAGCCGCGGCCCTTCCTCTGGTTGCGAATAACTCGTCCCACTTTGTGTATGTTAGCAAGTATTCCATGTCGTGTGAGTGTAAGTGTCTCTTACTGTTGACGAGACTTGTTGGAGGTCGTCGTCGTTGTCGTTGGTGGTCGAGTCGATTGAGAAAAGGGAAGACCTTGAATATTTCAACATACAACAACCGTTGTGTGGGCGCGAACTTTCGAAGCGAAGGGTTAGCCAATCAGAGGTTGGTAGGTGAAGGAGCAACTTGAGACCCACAAACGAGCGCCCTCGTCTGACTAAGCACACCTTAAGTGACGACGAACATAATTTTTAGACAGCGATAGAACCGCGATTATGATGCGATATGGACGATTAGAGGCATGTTTGTCCAGAATCTCTGATAACCCACCGAACTCTCATTGAACATCCACTTTATTTATTTATCCGCAAGCCTTAAGCCGAAGAACATTGTGTACTATACATCTTCACATTGTTCTTGGTCACCTTTTACCTCACATAGCATCCGAGTGAGTATCTTGGGCTCTCGCTGTGATCGTGATGCGCGATTGAGATGCAGGGCATTGGCATTGGTGCCACGAAACCCTCAAAACCCAACAGCCTCATCGGCCAGTTGTGACTGTTTCCTAGCACCCTACGGCAGTAGTCACGGCGTTGGTCCAGGCATAAGCGTATCTGTTGGGCTACGACGAAAATCAAAGCCAATTAAAGCTTAAAGCCGACCCGGCTGGACACTCACCTGCCTGCCTGGATTCAATGTTCCAGAAGTCAAAGCATATTATAGTTCACGGGAATTAACAGGTTGTGAGGATCGTTATGGAATATCTAACCAAGAATAAATAGTGTGTCGCCTTCACCCGGATGGAAGCCAGCAATAATCCCCTCATGGTCTCATTACTAGGTTTCCCAACCAGCAAACCTTACGTTTATTATTCAATGGCGAACATCATATCTGGGAGCTGTTTGATGTTGGGCTGGTCAGATCTGCACCACGTGATGACGTTACCATGAAAGAGCGCAACACCAAGTAGAAAATTATAGAGTCGGAAATGAAACTGATTGCATCTGACTATCTTTCCAAAGTCATATTGATCTTGAAAGTCGTGAAACCATTTGAATAATGGTTCATTGTCCATTTCTAGCTTGATTCACAGCCTTGTTTTCAGTAGGGACGATCAAGCTGCCGCGTTACGCCAACCTACCCTCGTCGTCGCCCATCACCGCACGCGTTCAACCACAACTTCTTAACCACACCACAACATCAGCACCATGATGTCCGACGATTCTTCAGAGCTTTCCTCTGTCCCTTCTGAGGATGAAAGCGATCTCCAGCTCAAGAAGAAGGGAGGAATACTGAAGTTCTTTTCCAAGGTCAATCCCAAGACCGAGAAACCCAAAAAGGCAGACTCGTCCCCTCCGCCACCAGAAAGAGAGCCCTCACCACCACACGAATATGTCTTAGCAGACAATCCCGACATTGCAGTATGTTTTCCCACTATATATCGCGGTTTACGCGTCGATATTCACGTTATGTCGCGTAGAGTGCTGTCGGCGGACATTGCTAACCATATTGTCCCAGTTCATCGTCATGTTCCGATCGCGGTTCACGGAAGCCTTCCCCAAATCTCTCCCCAATTTCGGACCTCAAGAGCTTGAGCGCGGAGTTGTAGATACAGTACCAGGGGAGCAAGTTGAGCATTTCCTCTGCGCTCTCCTGGGCCTACTCCTCAATCGCAAGCAAGATGTTAAGGCTGGCCACTACAACCGCGCACTCGAAGAAGCTGTACAGACACACAAATCACAATGGGCGAGAGACTGGGAGAGCAAGAACCCATTGCTTGGAGGGGCAACCTTTTCATCAATGGGTCCAACACAACGTCTCACACTTCTACGAACACTTATACTCTGGTCGCTATCGTCGTCAGATGCTGTAAAGGGCATCATAACTGCCTCATATAAGCAAAGCAGACACGAGGATGATCTTAATCAACCCCTCTCAGTCCAACCTTGGGGTTCTGACAGCTATAAAAGGCGATATTTCCTAATCGAAGGGTTGGATGATACCGCTTTCAGAGTCTACCGCGAGAGCAACCCTGCGGGGCTGAAGCGGACCTGGTGGAGCGTCGCGGGCGATATTGAAGAGCTGACGCAGCTTGCTGAGAAGCTAGGGGCAGCGGATAATGGGCAAAGGGCAAGGGGACTGAGTGCCAAGATGACTGCAGCAATCCCAAGATTCGAAGCCACGGAAGAGGTACGTTATTTAACGCATATTCCAGAGCGCGGCTTCCCAAGCTCCGAGGTTCGCTCGGATTTTATAGACCTCAATATGCTAACATTTCACTTCACAGAAACGCAAACGACGCGAATATCGTCAAATTCGCAAGCAACAATTCAAGCGGCCGGAACCAAACTATTCTATGTACGAAGGTCGAACGCGTGGAAAACGAATCAAGTATACATACTCAGACGATGACGATGATATATATTCGGATAGCACGACAAGGCGGTCTACTAGGAACACAGGCACTCACACGCCTGCAGAGCCAGCGGGACCGACCGTTACTCTCAGTGGCCGGCAAGTCCGTTCTCGTCTTGGTGGCGCATATGGCGAAAGCGTGACTGGCAATAATCAAACGCCTGCCATTGCCGTCGGCGGATATGATGGAGCCAATGAATTACTCGATGACGATGATAGTATAAACGGCCGTCCATCACGACGTGCAGCAGCGATCAATAGAGACAGCAGCTCGCGAAAGGGAAGTCGGAATATTGATGGGTATAATTCTGTTGATGATATGGATGACGAAGATGATGCGAGCGAGCAAGATTACGGAGATGACGAGGAGGAAGATGATGTTGTCTCGCTGGCAAGCGAGGGGGAAGAAGAGGACGACGATGAGGTTGTCGATGATGGTGTCGACATGGTTGACGAACTTGATGAACTTGATGCCAAGAAGAGCCTGGTTGTGTCTTTACCCATCAAGACCCCAACACCCGAGAAGAAGCGAACAGTCAAATTGATGCTCTCCCCAGCGAAGAATGCCGTGGATCCGGTCGTGGCTGAGCCACGTGGAGCACCTCCTACTCACGAATCACCTGAACTTCAAGGGGGCAGCAACACTACCTCCACAGCAGCTCAGCAGGTTCCAGGCTCGCCCCAACCCGAGCCTGCTGCCGATGTTGCGAATGTTGCAATGACGACAAATGGCCAGCGAGATACGCCAAGTCAGTTGCCAACGTTGGCATATCGCGGGAGCCCTGAAAAACCGCAGTCATTTCCGCACCCAATCAATGTTGGTCAAGGAGGGCCGTAGAATGATGGAGCATATAAAAGGCACAGCATTGTAACGGAAATTCAACTGGTTGTGGTTTATATTGCATAGAAAGCGCGATGGTTATTGGGCGCTGAAGAATAAATATTCGTCTACAGTGTTGATATAGACCTCAATACAAGTAATTGAGACTTATGATTATGTATTGATATGAGTGGCCAACGTATATGAGATAATTTAGGGTATTCTTTTATTCGTGATACGTTGTGAATTTTTTTTATTTCCTTGGGATATTTTATGATAAACTGGACATTTTAGAAATTCCAAACACCAAGCGAATCAAAATTGCCGAAAAATATTTAACCTTCATATAATTCACATGACGTAGAACGACAACAACACATGACTATACGACCTAGAACAATTCGATATAAGTTCGAATGACACATTGAATTTAATATATCGCCGTAATATTATATTCGGATCCATTGGACCTCATACGTTGGCCCAGGCCATGGCGGAATATGTGGTAGCTGGGGCGAATAGACACCCTGCCGCAGCAGACTGGCATGGCGAGATCTTAGCTTATGGGGCAGACAGGAATATCGCGATATGGAATCCGCAGGTATGTCATTTTACATTTTACTACGGTCAGATATGGGGTCTCGATATCTTGTTATGCTTTTCTATGCTACAATGCTGCGAATCTCGGGATTAACTTCTACGCTATCTGAGCTGGCCATCCCCAAAACAATATTACTGCTATATATATCCAGAGGAGAATTGGTTGTACCGAGATATATATAGAATATTTGTTAGGAATTTACTTACACAGAAACAGGGAGGTCACCGTGGAGTGACAAGGTTACTTGTTGGCCACACCGATACGGTGAACGTCGTGAAGTTCATGGAAAGCACCGCTGGCCTTTTACTTTTGTCAGGCTCTGTGGACAAAACGATTAGAGTATGGCGTGCAGCAACCAGTGGAGGCGACTTCGAATGCATACAGACCCTGGAGCAGCACCAAGGTTCCATAAACTGCATTGCCGTTTCCCCTAACTCAAACATAGCTGCAAGCGGATCTGCCGATGCAACATTCAAGATCTGGGAGCTTGATGCTGAAACTCAAAACTTCGTGCTGGTACAGAGCATTAGTACTAAACCTCGATTATTCTCGTTGGCGCTCGCCCTAAGCCCATTAAACGGAGTACCTGGATCCTACATCTTAGCTGTTGGCGGCACGAGCCCAATAGTGCAACTCTACGTTGCTGATCCAGCGCCAAAAGCGAGCCTGGAGTTTAAGTTGAAGGCAACATTAACAGGCCACGAGGGATGGATTCGGTCACTAGCTTTCACCAATGAGACTGATAAGTCTGAGAGCGATCTTCTCCTGTCGTCTGCGAGTCAAGATAAGTACATTAGATTATGGCGCATTCACCAAGGCAAAGAGCTGCCAGCAGTGGCGGCAGCTGGCGCGGATCCTGCAGCTGGTGCATTTCTTCCGGGAAAGGCACTTTCAAACAAAGCCCACAAGTTTGTGGCAGCGAGTGAGGACTACAGTGCAACCTTCGAAGCTTTACTGCTGGGACATGAGGATTGGATCTACAGTACTGCTTGGAAGCGAAGAGAAAACACATTACAGCTTCTGTCTGCTTCTGCGGACAACTCACTGTCAATCTGGGAACAGGACCCGAGTTCAAGCGTCTGGGTGAGCGTTACCAGGCTCGGGGAGATTAGCGCGCAGAAGGGCTCAACGACAGCTACTGGTAGCACCGGTGGATTCTGGACGGGCCTTTGGTCGCCAGATGGAGATACGGTTGTCTGCTTAGGCAAGACAGGGAGTTGGCGGCTGTGGAATCGGAACCCGGAGAGCGATCAATGGATGCCCAATTTCGGCGTGGGAGGCCATATCCGCTCCGTCACTGGCATCGCCTGGTCAAAACGTGGAGACTACCTTCTCTCGACCAGCTCAGACCAGACCACGAGGCTTCATGCGAAATGGACTCGTGGTGGAGGCGAACCTACTTGGCACGAGATGGCCAGGCCGCAGATTCACGGCTATGATTTGAACTGCATCGACAGCCTAGGAGAAAGCCAATTTGTTTCAGGGGCGGACGAGAAACTCCTACGCGTCTTCAGCGAGCCGCGCGCCGTGGCGAAGCTCCTTCAAGACCTCTGTGGTATCGAGGGCGACAACGTGCAAGCTATGCCCGACGCTGCAAACATGCCTGCCCTGGGCCTCTCCAACAAAGCCATT
Source organism: Pseudogymnoascus sp. VKM F-4520 (FW-2644) (assembly GCA_000750995.1). Lineage (NCBI taxonomy): Eukaryota > Fungi > Ascomycota > Leotiomycetes > Thelebolales > Thelebolaceae > Pseudogymnoascus > Pseudogymnoascus sp. VKM F-4520 (FW-2644). The sequence goes on along the minus strand of JPKE01000361.1, from coordinate 26,102 downwards.
GAGGCCATGGATGACGACCAGGAAATGGAAAAACCGTCGGAGCATGACCGAGAAGGGCTCGATCCGGGAACTGCAGTGCACAAGTCCACGCTTGTTATGAACCACCCGCCCCTCGAGGACCACTTGTCGCGGAACACGCTGTGGCCCGAGATCGAAAAACTTTATGGCCACGGCTATGAGATTTCCGCTCTTGCTGCTAGCCACGACGGATCTCTTGTCGCCACGGCGTGTAAAGCCAGTTCGCTGGACCACGCAGTCATCCGCCTCTTCGACACAAAGACGTGGAACCAAGTTAGCCCCCCGCTCACCGCGCACTCTCTGACCGTGGCGCGTCTCCGTTTCTCGGCGGATGATAAACTGCTGCTCAGTGTCGGCCGTGATCGCCAATGGGCTATATTCGAGCGCGCACCGGAAGGTGGAAACGAATATAAGTTATTATACGCAGATCCAAAGGGACATTCAAGGATGATTCTGGATGCGGCGTGGGCACCTGGCCCGGAATACATATTCGCGACAGCAGGACGAGACAAGCAAGTTAAGCTTTGGGCGAAGGGGGGAGAGGGTAGTGTCGATGGTGGTTACGCTCACGTTACAAGCATCAAAGAAGATGGCCCAGTCACAGCCATAGACTTTGCAAGTGCACTTTTGCAGGATAACCGTGCATGGCTTGCAGTTGGCACCGAGACTGGAAAGCTTGTTATATACTTAATAAGCCTGACGGATCTAACGGTAGTGAGGAAGGTTGTTGTGGACGCAAGGTATGTCATCCATCCACATAATATCGAGTACGGAAACTAATTGGAAGTAGTCTATGTCCTGCGAAGGCAATAACACAACTCTCGTGGAAGCCCGTGAGCGAAACTACAGATGTCAACGAGGAGGAATTCGAACTGGCAGTGGCGAGCGAGGACTGTTCACTGAGAGTCTTGTCGCTGGGAAGGTTGTTATCGGTGTCGCCTTGACAAGCCTATAGAATATAAATAGAGACTTAACGAAAGCCCCCAAACGCACACAGTGGAGGTACTAATTTTCCCATGACCGTAATTGTTATGAAATTTTGAAATGTTCATCTGAGTTATTCGTGAGGGCAAATAGCCACAGAGTGATCGAATACCCCAGTCCGAAGAAGAAGTATCAACGCTGTTGCTATGCGCTAAATGGCCAAAGATGGCTATATGTTGAACTCCTGGCCCAGCCCTACGTTAAGCTCCCTGCCATACCCTATGTTGAACTCCATGTCATGCCCAGTGTTGAACTCTATACACTGCTTAAATGTTGAAACTTCGAGTCGCGTTCGATGTTGAAACCTCGAAGTCCGCTCGTATAATGCATCTTATGCAAGTCAATACTACCCCTTATATACTGCACCGTAACTGAAATATATACGGCCAGCTTTATTTCGAAGCCTCCGACGCGCTTGGTGCCTTATCCTTTTCTTGGTACTTCTCTGCTCCATATCCCCCCATGCCACTTTGCATGTAAGCTGTGCCTTCGCTGCCTTGGTTTTTCCGAGGGCCCCTCTGCTTCAGATCTTCCTTCAACCATCTCAAGACTAGCTCTCCTAATCTGCTATTCCCTGTATTCGCTGTTGTCCGCTCGATTTCGAACTTCTCCACTGGACCCCAGTCCTTGAGCTTCCCCCCGCTCATGTGCACTAGATGAGTAGGCCAATCCGCCAAATTATCCAGGATATGCGTCGCATACACAATCGTGCACTCTCGCGTCTCTGTCTCCCTCTTGAGGAAGCCAAGGAAGTTGCTCCGTGTGAGCAAGTCCAGGTCAACCGTGATCTCGTCCAGCAGCAGTATGCGCCATGGTCGAATTAGGCCCATGGCCAGCTGTACGCGGCGTCTCTCGCCGTCAGAGACAGCATGCATGCGCCACTCTGTATCAAGATCCAGGACGGTGATCAACTCGTCCCGTCGGTCCGGGTAATGGTCTCCACCCACGCTCTTGAGGAGCTCCTTGACACCAATGTCGGTGCGTACGATAGGATTCAGGACCCATTCCAGGCCGAGGTAGGTGACGCCATCGGGATGTTCTTTGAATGGATCCAAGCCGCCGATTTTGACGGTACCGGGGGGTGCAAGGCGTTTGCCAGAGAGAAGCCTGGGGTACGTGGTTAGCAACGAGAATGCTAAAAAGTCTGGGCGGTGCGCCACCTTAACAAGGTGGTTTTACCACTCCCATTATGTCCAATGAGCAGAGTCCGCGACCCTGGAGGCAGGTTCAGCGAGACGTGGTAGAGCCCAGTTGCGAAGTTTGGGAATGTGTAGGAAAGGTGCGTTACAGATACAGAAGGAGGGTGGGAACCCATGGCGGTGATATTGGAACGAGTGTTAGTGCTTTAATATATTAGACCTTATATACGGCAAAATGAGATTTCGAAAGCAAAGTATTGATTGTATCTGAAAAGGATTTATGGGTTATGGGTTATGGTGGCTTGTTTATTTGGAGCATGGATGGGAAACGACTGGTTTACAGAGAGCCCCTCCATCGTCACGTTATCATGACAGCTCAACAACCAACATGCGGGGTAAATTTTAGGGGGTTGAAGCTGCCGAGCAGAGTTCAGTTCAGTAGCTCGCCATGTCCAGCTGTGGATAACTCAGTAATTATAGCATTATTATGTGGTATTTTACGATTTAATAGTCGAAGTGATGACTTTGAACGACCTAATATAATAATTATCATCATTGGGGACACATAATCTTTATATTTCATCATGCCCCTCCCATACAATCACGTGATGATCACAAGTGACGACCCTCGGTAACTTCCGACAGCTTGGAAGGTCGTCCAGCCCAAGTATCCATTAGAACTCACTCAGAGCTCAATCATCGCCCCAATCGGCACTTCAGACATACCGACTTGAGAATGTCTTCATCTCTACCGCTTGAGATTGGAGAGACATTACAAAGTCTCTCCATTAATCGCAATCCTTCTCCGACCCATGATATCAACCCGAGCACCGCCGCTTCAGAAAAAGTACCCGTGACGCTCGACGAGACAACCCTGGATGCCGAGTCGTATTCTTCGTCGCTTGACGGCTCAAATATTGACGATGAAGAAGAATACTCCTATAGCGTTATCCGCCCAACACGCCGGCGACAGTCACTCCCCCCGCTTCCGGATCTCCGATTCGAACAGAGCTATCTAGCTAGCATTGCGGGCGCGGAGACCTATCAAATGGTTGCATATATCACAATAAGAGACCAAGTATGCTGCCATAGCCTTACGATTTCAGGTTTACATGGGAGACATTTGCTAATATATAGCAGGTAATTCTCCCTCTGCTTCAAGGCACGATGTGGACACTTGCTCTCCAAGGCTGGCGCCACTGGAATAGAGGCACAAAGCTCTCTGGCAAAAATGCGGGTGCTCGAATTCGACGCTGGTGGTGGAGGGTTAACAACTGGCCGCTAGACCAGAGTGCATCTTCAATTATAAGGTCGGCGAGCAAGGACAATAAATTAGCCTTTAAAACCAAGGAGGTGAGAGGCGACCCGTTTTCGTGACAGGCTAGCCGCAGGGGCTGACTCTATAACCCATCCAGTTCTATGAGATGCAACAGAGTTCTGGCGGAGATTGAACGGGTATATAATGGCGCCATGGGTCGAAAAGTTGAGGATCATGGTCGCGACGGTTGCGATCGATTTACACGACTTTTTTTTTACAGCCGCGATGGGACAGCAACCTGGCCGGAGTTTGGGAGTTTGTGGAGCGTCTACATATAGCGGCGCCTGGGAGCATAGAGCGCATCTTTCAGTGCCGCCTGACTGGCCTGGAGTATTCTTCAACAACGTTCAGAAGCACAAATACCCTCCAACGGGACATATCCGCGAAAGAAAGGATGGCTTGGATAGGGACATATGTTACTTCGTGTTACACTCCATACACTCGAAGTAGACCATGTTGTACATTAGAATCCATGTATTGAGTCTCCAAATCGAGTCTGGTTTGACCCGTACATGCTTCATTTCAACATTATCGCACCGATAAGTGAATTGACAACACAATATTGGATATGATATTCCATCTACTGGCCAACTTATTTTAAGATTTCCACGTATGTACAACTTTGAACTGTGTACCCTTATGGTCTTCCATGATCGATCGACCTTGTCTGACCTTATGAATGAGGCTGAGAAAATGCCCCACTTTGCCGTATCCACCGAAGCTATCGCTTGTGACTAAGCTTCCAATGGTAAAAGACAACTTGCAATTTCTATCTCTCTTCCGAAAACATCAACAGTTCCAAAAGAATTTTCTTTTTGCTATAGGTTCCAACCAAGCTAACAACCATGTCAGCTGTGGACATGTTCTTTGCAGCGCCGCCGGTGACTAGGTATGCTCTACTTTCTTCTTGACACTGGAAAGCAGAGCTAACCAAAGCTTCCACAGGACACTGACGGCGCTCACGTTTGGCATCTCCGTCGCCTACTATGGTGGTCTCGTACCACACATCTACAATTGGATATTTTTTCACTATTCATTAATATTCAAATTCCCACCTCAGTTGTGGCGGTTCGCGACATGCTTCATGCTCACTGGCGAGAGGTTTAGCATCCTGATGGACCCATACTACAGTGAGCATGGGCAAAGTTCACAATCCACCGAGCTTTACTAATATGTTATAAGTGTACACATATGGGAAGAAGTGCGAGACTGGCTCGTCCAAGTTCACGAAGCCAGGAGATTTTTTCTTCTATCTCGTCTTCGTGTGTCTAGCGCTCCTGGTAGGCTCACGCTTTTCATTTACTCTTTTGTCTTCTGTTTTTCTTCGTCTACAAAATATTACCTTATCTATACTGCCCGCCCAGTCTGAATATAGCTGGTGACGGTTCCTGAAGACAAGGAAGATAGCCCCTTCGCCTCAGCAGTCCCGTCATTCGCAAAATACTTAGGGACTGTTGGGGTGTTTGGCATGGTGGGATGTCCTTGAGAAAAACCCGGACGATTCACCAACGCGCTCCGGGTGGTTGTGGCTCCCTACATCTCTTTGAGAGAAAAAACTTTTGATGCATGGTGCCTATGCAAACACGACACTTTATACTAAACTTTACTAACACTCAAAAGGGCATCAACCATGCCTTCTGGGGGGAGGCGAATATTTTGACCTCTGCGCTTTACACTGCCTTCGCCTACACAGCGACGCAGGATGAGGGAGGACAAACGCGGATATTCATCCTTGACGTCCCTACGCGTGCTCTCCCACTAGCGCTTTGCTTCATGACCTTCGTCTCGACGGGGAGCTTGCACTTTGCATTGATTCAGGCTACGGGAATTCTCGTGGCCCACCTCTATGACTTCCTCACGAGACTGTATCCCAAGTTTGGAGGAGGCGTAAATATTTTGGCCACGCCGGCCTTTGTTCGCCGTTGGTTTGAACCTAAAGTGGCCTCTGTAAGCCACAAGTCTTATGGCACATCGTTTCAGCCCGCCGCGCCGCGGACCGCTGCTTCAGGATCTACGGCCCCTGGTGGGGTTCTGCCGGAATCCTGGAAGAGTCGTGGATCGGGCCACAGACTTGGCGGCGAGTAGGTGGAATGGAAACACTGGAACTGTACTTTTAAGATTAGCGGGATTATGATAGCAGAAGAATGAAACAGAATAACAATCACTGGAATCACTGACCTGAATCTCTTTTCACTTGATAAGGCTGAATTAATTGTACTCGTGCCGCCCAAAACGTCTGGGGTGGCTGTATGTACATACCTGAGGGTTGATGCCAGCAATTTAAGCTGATAAGATTTCTCTTCTTAGCTCTATTTCTATTTCTAACTAACTAAGATGGCAATTATAGTCTTTAGGAAATTGCGAGAGTGCCTTTATTTTCATTACATTTGCTGGAATCTCTACTATCATGCAGTCCCTCTTCAGACTTCTGGGCGGCAAGTTCATTGCATGTTTCACTATCATTACGACTAATAATTACAAGTAATGCTTGCGCCCAGCACCCAGCGCCATATATATGCAGCTGGTAGTACACCATTCCAACTTCATGCCTTATCCAAGACCTGGACAGGCAGGTCATCAACGTCCATGCCATCGCTGGTATTAACTCCACCTTCGGAGCCCCTACTCAAAGCAGGGACCAACATAGGCATACCACTCTTTGCCTCCATCTCCACTGATTTCACGTCGGACGGTTGTGGCGTCTCAGTACCATTCTCCTGCCCGTCTTTCTCCATGACTACGTCTTGCCTTTGCTGGTTGGCTTCAGAGTGATCATCTGTGCTACTCCAAGGTACTTGATACTGTCCGCGACCGTCGTACAGCTCATGATGAGTTGCTGAGGCGCCTACGTCTATTTTGTACGGAGGGGTCGGGTTCAACCCCCCCAAGAGGCTCCGGCTTCTATCCTCAGCTGAAGAATCCTCGGAAGTCGAGTTGAACTTTCGCTTCGGCGGCGATCGAGGCGAGGCGGTATCCGTTGAGGTGTCAACCAGCTCAGGATTCGTAGAGAACTCCGCACGAAACGACTGGTTGTCGGCGCGAACAAAGTTCTACATCAGTTAGCTGGTGGTCATTATTGATGGGAAGGGTATATCTGACTTCAAGAGGTTCTGGCAATGGGCGGAGGGGTTCAGCCAGTGCTGCTTCGCTAGCGTACACGATGATACAGCATTTAGTCTCTTTGCTGGCTGCAAATAGTACCTCAGTTTGTGCGACTTTCTGTTAAAGGCAGTATGGTCAGCCGTGAGAACGTAATATGGTCACGGTGGAAGCTTCTTACAACAACATTCACCTGCTGAGAACCCGATGGCGAGTACTCAATCTTCCACCATTGATCGGCATCCTTCGCGGTTCCATCTGCATCTAAGTCCATTTCAATGAGATCAGGTTCCGCTCTCCTCCGAACATAGGTAATATGATTCGAAGTCGAGACTCCGCACAAGGTGTATTTGTGTATTGGTGGCTGGCCAGCCTCAGTGGCAGGTCTGGTGTAGAGTTTGGATAATTCTCGGAGGCTCTCCCGAGCTTTCTCTCTTTCATCAGAAAGTGCTATATCCAATGTTAGCAAAATATTGAGCTGCAGTACATCTTAACCGACCTTTTAATTTCTTGTCAATGCTTTCCAGCACGTTCTTGAGTTCTGCAGAGATGTCCAGTCGTTGAGTCGGTCTTGGTTCAGAACTCAGCTCCGTCTCGAACGAGTCAGAATCACCACCGTTCAAACCGTTCGCAGGTAGTAAATCTGTGTCGTGCTTCATAGAAGCACCGAACAAGTCTTTAACTTTGACTGTTTTTAGCATTGGGAACGTGTAGTACGTAAGCTTATTCTCTATGGCGCATATTTTGTTCATACGGTCTCGGATAGCGGCCTTCTTTTTCGACATCTCAAGAGAAGCCTCGACGTTACTCTCCATATAACGATCTGGATACCAAGTAGCTGGTATCTTTATGCCTTTACCTTCATCACTACCTGTTAGACGGAAGGCAATTACTTCCCCTAATTCTTTGAGAAACGCCCTTGTATTTGTTTCCAGACCCGACATCATCCAAAGGGCATAGTCAGCAAGATCATAAAGGGTCTCCACGTCCTCCACAATACTAATATGCGGTATTTCGAGGTCCAACATCGCAAAATGCCTCGATTGTAGAGGTGCTTCGCCTAAACTTGGCTGTACCGCCTCGGAGAAGAGGGAAGAGACTGGTACCCGTTCGGCAGGCTTGGAGTATATTTGATTTAATGCCTCGAAAAATTTCTGCTCAACGTCGATGGCCTGGGATTGTCTTAAAGCAGCATTATTTACTAAAGGTTCTGCTGAGCCGTAGCTTCGATCCGATTTATCAAGAAAGGCCATCAGCCGTTGAATTTCTCGAATAAACTCGTCGTAGTCTTGTGGAGTAGGCAGGCCCCAATTCACATCGTTGGATTCAGGTATGGCTGCATCTGGTAGCTTGATTGCTTTGCCCGCCCACCATCCAGGGTCGTTTCCGTAATTTGGTATTAGGTTGATCCGATCCAAAAGGATCTCTCTCGTCAGAGGAATTTCATGACAAATTGTCAATATCGCTGCCAAACGGTTGTTTTCCGCACTGGGCTTCAAAAAAGCAGGCATGCTGTCCTCTCTCTTCCGATCGATAGCGTCTGGATCTGGGAAGAACGGTTCTTGGAACCCTACGGAACTGTTTCCCCGAACCATGCCCCACTGATTTTCGTCGTATGTGGGCTTGTTGGCTGGCCCAAAGTGCACTGGTCCTTGTGTGACTCCGTATTGCTGAGGTGGAATTCCAGCCTCTTCGGCTGACTGTGCCAACGCTCTTTGTAGGTCGATATCAACGATTTCGTCTTGAGCTAGAGTAGCCCGGGGATCAGCTGGTACGAGTGGTTAGCATATAGCTTGCGCATGCATTCGGGAGCAGCTTACCTGCGGCGTGTTCTTTATCTAACGATATAATCCTGCCGAGAGGCGACGTGTTGCTTGATCGCGATGGAGGCCTCGTGGGTGCACCGTAAAAGCTTCCACCACCTGGATCATCAGCCCCCTGGACTTGGAAAGCTGCAGAAGTGTGTTAGAAGATCAGGCGACACGGTAGTTGCACACGGGTTGCGAATGATTTGGTTTGTGTACGCACATATTCCAGTATTGTTGTTCGGTGCCCCATCCCGATCACCATTGAATGCGCCTTCCTCCCAGTTGTACTAGAACTCATAAGTCAAATCTTAGGCTCCGAAACACTCGGCATCTCGTATATTCTCACCTTTGTGCTGTCTGGGTTATCGAAGAGCTCATTTAAGGCGAGGTTCAAATCATTATTGTTACCCTAGAAGATATCAGCACAAAAGCCTTTAGAACTCGTGGAGTCTTTAGCTCACCTTAAGTCTTCGAATAGCTTCATCTCTCGATATGCCTGACATTAGAACCATCTGCTCGATGTCCCCATCGGGAGGCTGAGCCGCCATGGCTGCAAGGCTGGCCACGAGTGAGCTGCTTGAGTCGGTTCCTTGCAAATCGAAGCATTTATTCAGAGATTCTGCATCGAGATACCGCGTTCCACTGGGCGTTTGTGACAAGGAGGCGCTGGGTGGCTATAGCCTGTGTTCCAGAGCTTAAGGTCCAGATCTGAGCTGGTATGGGGCTATTTAAGGTGCGGTTCATATATGGATCGCGATTACGGCAACAACCTTACAAACAGACCACATCCCTGTGAGCTTCCGTGCCGATTTAGCGCGCTTCTGGAAGTTGCCGCATACGGACGACGACGACACGTCAACAGCTTGTAACTTAACAAAAGAGGACAGAGATGGGCTTCTGTTTAGCAGCAAAGAATTCTATTCACAGCACTTTCATCACATCACATCTGGAACGTAAGGGACGTTTCATTCATGACTCGTTTATTCACAGATATGCCTCTCGCATTTAACTCGCATCTATTCCAGCCCATCCAGGATCTTAAGCGTTCTATGAACTGGCCAGCCAGTTCATGATTCAGCCCAGATCAACCGGTTGGGCCGGAACATATACAACTAAACCCAGATTCAACTCGCATTTAACTCGCTGCATTTGACCATCAGAGAACCCCCCTCGTTGTTTTGTCATTTCTCAGTACTATCATCAATCATTTCATTCACCTTTCCTCTTTCTTGAATAGTAAACGCATTCCGAATTCATAGCATACCCTTTCCGCCCATAGACTAAATTGAAACATCATAGTAAATGATGCTCGATGTCCGCGAATTGTAAAGGAAAGCATTCCGACGCTCACCCCTTCTATTCGCGAGAAGACCTCTCAAATGGTCCTCAATTTGCTGGATATACCGCTTCTCTGCAGCACCAACGCTCTGGGCCAGTTGCTTCCATTTGTCTGGATCCGAAAGAGGCGTCTCTTTGATCTTGAAAAGAACATCGTCCGTAGTCTCGATAGCCAGAACCTGGCCATCCAGGAACCCTTCCACAAGCTTAGCAGCGGCTACTTGGGCTTGAGCTTGGATGCTGTTTTTAAGGGCAGCCTTCTTAGCTTTCGTCCCAGTAGTAAGGATATGAACCTGCTGCTTCAAATGAGGACCAACAGGACCGTCATTGTGACTAGTGCGGCGCGCCATCTTGTTGAGATTCTGCCCTTCGCGATGATCGCGATCGCGTATTTGGCCCCGAAGCCAAGAGACCACTTGACTCTCCGCCATGTCCACATCCTCGACATCCTTTCGTCCCATTGTCTTGATTTTGACCATCGAATCCTGCTTAATTGTAACAATCCAGAAGTGATCATAGTCCTTGTACTTCGACATCAGATCTTCAGGTGACCGAGCATCGCCAGCAAGTTCTGCGCTGATCTGGTTGCGCCATAGCTCATTCATGAGGCTGACTCCTTCGGAACGTAGAACCTGGCCATCGAAGCTGCTCACTAAGACGTCGCACTAGAACCAGGGCATTAGTACTTCCATATGTAAAATACAACATAGATGCTCTAGAATTTGACTTACCCTTTTACCTGTCCAGATACCACGCAATTCTATGGCAGGCTTCTTGGATTGTTTCTTGATAGATTTTTGGTGGTATGAGAACATAGACTGGGCCAAATTCTCCCAGGCAAAATTGAAACCTACAGCATGGCAGACCTCGGGCTGTCGAGCCGCCTTAGGTAGGAACTCACGCACTAGGCTATCATAACGACCGCCAGCCGCAAATACTTCCTTTTTGTCTCTGTCATAAAGACAAGAGAAAAGCATGCCGCCCTTGTAAAATCTCTCGCGAATGCTGCCCAAGGGGGTAATGAAAATCTTGCTTGTCACGCCGAATCGATGTATATACTTGACTACATCTTTGAGATGGGCGATGGCTGGAGAAGCTCTGTTGAAGGCCTCAGTGCCCTCCAAGAGAGTCTTCAGTTTCTGGAATACCCTGTCAGGCGAGTCTCGGAAGTCAAACGATGAAAGCTCATCGATGCTTGCTGCGGAAAGCCCGTTAGAGCGGAGATCAGTCTTGATTCTCGCCCATGTCCACTGGGAAACGTGAAGTTTGCTCAACGTTTCTGTTGCGCTTAATCGGCAACCGACATCGACTCCGCAGTGATCGAATATAAGGTTCAGGATATCGGAGTGGTTGAGCTGAAAGCACATTGGCACATTGGCCATGCAAGGAAAGGACGCGATAATCTCATCTAGGACCTTGATCACCTCCGCCTCTTTAAGCGCCAGGTCAAGTGAGTCGGATACAATGTCGAAATTGACTTCTCCGAAAGACAATGGTTGACCGCCGCTCTTGTCGCGAAAGACGTCTCCGAAGGCATACGAGTTTTGCATTCTAGGTGGGTTCTTAGCGATGGAACGAGCGAAAGGAAGTGTCAGATCATATCGCAGCTGAACCAAGGTGCCGCCGGGTTCAAGGAGCTGGACAGCATCCGACGCATAGTAAGACGAGCGGGGAAACATAATTGGCCTCGGGACCTCCAGTGCTCCGTGAAGTCTAAAAACGGAGATGAGCTGCTCCTTAACATGGGTTCGCATAATGCTGTCTGCAGGCGCAGGAGGCTTTTTATTGCTCATATCCCATGCCAGGTCTTTCGCCTGATCGGTTGGGCGGGAATAGAGGGCAGCCATCATCTTCGGATAGTACGGAGACTTGGGGTCCTGAAGACTTGCCAGTGCTAACTGGATCGCTTCACTGCCCATCTGTACCGGGAGTTTCCCACTGTCAAGCAGAGAAGAGCTGCTGGGTCGCACCTCCGGATCGTGGTTCAAAAGAGAGAGGATTATATCCCCAAAATGACCCTTTTTGTCGGCCGGGAAATCGTTGGGCAGTATAGTCTTTGGGTTCCGAAGCTCTTTCAACACTTCAGCACGCTCCATGCCAACAATAGGATGATAGCACATCTCGAATAATATAATCCCGAGCGAGTATAGATCGACCTTGCTCGTATAATCCGCACCGAGCATCACTTCAGGAGCTACGTAGCTAGCTGTCCCGATATTTGTCGTCATATCATGAGTTCCATGGGGAGAAGATAGCGTCTCTGGTATGGTATATTGCCCTGATGTAGCCAGACCAAAATCTCCCAGTCTGATGTTCGAAGCTCCGTCGATAAACACATTTTCAGGTTTAAGATCGCGGTGGACGACATTGTTACCATGAAGGTACTTCAGAGCCTCGAGCAACTGCCGGAGGAGGCGCCAAATTTCATCGACGTTGTCCAGAAGTGAACCTCGCTTGATTACATCTCGAAGTGTTTTGCCTTCACAATACTCCATCTGAATATAAAGAACCGTAATCCCGCCTGGTCGTGAGTCGGAGCGAGTACGAGTTAGAGCCAGTTGGCGTCTATTCCTATTCTGGATCGCTGGGACGCTCAGTGAAGACGATTCGTCTTCATCGTCGATAATTGCTTCCTCGTCGTCATCGTCGGAGGCTGTATCAGCGTCATCATCATCATCGAACTCGATGTAGCGGGATGAGCTTATGAAATCGAGGCCCCCGGTGCTTGTTCCAAACTCAATCCTTAAACCGTTGTCTGGAGGAGAGGGTCCTGTTGTTCCCTCGGCAGTCGAAGAGTCAAGCTCTGTGTCGCCATCTGCATCTCCATTGTCTGGAATGATTTCGGTCCAGGAATTATGATACTGGACGATGTAGGGGTGGCGAAGAGCAGATAGGAATTGAACTTCCTTGATAATCTCTTCTAAACTGGATGAAGACTTTTGAGTTATCTTCTTAACAGCATAGAACTGCCCATCAAGCTTTTTACGAGCCTTGAGAACTTCGCCAAAGCCGCCTTTTCCAAGTCTTCCTTCTTGAATAAAATCCTCGTGGTATCTGCTGAAGTGAAGTGGACGGTGATCTACCTTCGAACTGCGCCTCGCCGAGAAAGAGTTCAGGGCTGCAGACGATCCTGATTTGGGTAGCGGCATTGATACCTCGTCGTCCGTTCCCTCAGTTGTTGTTAGGAATGTGGACATTTTGAGATCGCTGGCACGAGGACGTTTCTTGGGGTCAGGCGAGAATAGTTTACGAATCATGTCCTCCAAAGGCCTCGAAACAACCTGTTCTTCCGGAATTCTTTGTGGCGCAGAAAATTCCCTCATGACACCGAGTCCCCAGATCATCTGCAGAAAGACAATACCGAAGTCCCATATGTCTGTTTTGTCAGTGTACTGAGGTCTCTCGGAGTTGACATTCTCTGGCTGGACCCAGTATACCGATCTAGCAAGCTCGAGTTTCCCGACAGACGTCGCGTTTTTCAAGGTGTGTAAGCGGTGCTGAAACCCTACGTCTGCGATCTTAGGCGTTACAACTCCCAAAGGAGATCTTACAAGCAGAACATTTGAGGCATGGAGATTTCGATGCGTGATTCCTTGAGAGTGGAGATAAGTTAACGCGTCAAGCAGTGCCATGGCCCAGGACTTAACTCTCTCCGCCATGAGACTCCCTGAGATGTCGAGGCATTCTTCAAGAGATCCTTTGTTTCCATATTCAGTCAAGATACTAACAGTCCATAAGCCATCCGAAGCTGCATTTGTACCGCTCTCCTTTGTCAGCTTATAGGCATAAATGCGCAAGATGTTATCCCGATCGATTTTCATCAGGGTTGAGATCTCTCTCTCTAGCCCCGCCAGTTGGGCTCTGAATTCAGATTTCTTCTTCTCGCCACTCCGAATAGTTGTCTTCTTCAACACCAACAACTGGATAGGATCACCTTTGAGAACCGGGCGTGCTGTGAAGCATTCAGATACAGGACCTTGGCGAATTCTGTAATAGCTGGTGACTGCTTGGAACGTTCTCTCATTATCGAAGTCGTCAACAAGTTTGATGGGCTCGTCAAACGCCACAACTGCTCTCATCGCTTCGAGGTCTTCATCGACGATCTGGTTTTCATAGGCAACTGGAGCCTTACTCTTTCTCCGTGAGTCTTTAGTATTCTTTTCATATCTGGCAACCAGAACTTGAGCATCAGCAGTTAACCTCTCTTCTTCAGCAATCTGGGCCGCTCTCTCCCGAGCAGCTTGCTCTTCTTCTTCTTTTGCAACTTTAAGAGCAACAGCAGTCTCGTGCATAGCTCTCTCCTCCTCCAAGCTTGGAATCTCTCGTCCAGCAGCCTCTGCCTCTGCGGCACCATCGAGTATCTCTTTCAGAGCTTCGCCGATCTCGTGGATCATGGGCTCCATAGGTCGCTCAGCAGCCATCTCAGCTGCCTTTGTCTCCACCACTTTTTGGAGTTTAAACTTGGTCCCCTCCCGGAGCCTATCACCGAACTTGAGAGTGAGAAGCGGGGCTGACTTGGGATATGTGGCCGTGAATACCACATGAAGAACCACGGATAGGTCTTCAGTCGAAGATGTAACGCGAATGTTGAAAGATGGTTCTAGTTTCTTTGCTAGGTGAGCCAGTGGCTTTCGATCTGAGGAGGGTCTTATCTTACCTTCCATGCTCCTGGCTTGGTATCTTCACGTTCAAAGTCATCGCCATAGATCGCCCCGAGCACAAGCAGCTCGTCTTCCTGGACTTGGTTATATTCGGATTCTGGAGCAGGTTTATTGGCTTCGGTGTCTTTCAAGCTTGGGAAGCTCGTGTTGTTCAGTTTGGTTGTCTGCTTGGGTTTCGATCCACCCCATGGATATGTTGGAGCCATCTTATCATATCATGTAAGATGGTTGAGGCTATGCGAAAGAGGAGACAAGAGCAGCAAAAGCTGCCGTGTCTCAGAAGCTAGGGGGGGGGCATTATTTGTCAAGTTGTTGCTGTGTTCTATCGAGGGAAAATGTGCAAAGTTGTTGCTCGGCGACCTGACCGCGACTTTACAATCGAGGAGCAAGGCTGACATCTCCGGATATACATTACGCCGCGCCCACATTTCAGCCTTTTCCGACCGATGCATGTGCTAATTGGAGATCTCTGTTTCAAATCCCATGCTACGCATTGTTTCGGACCTCCCTGTCACTCCTAGAACCATGCCACTTGTGATATGCATGGTAGCACCCGACCGGCCGATATCTGTAGGTCTTGTCTGGAGGAATCTATGTTGGGATAGGCACCATATAGAAACACCGATGGGAGAGGAGTTATATGCCTGATGCGAGACGAGGAATGCCATAAAGGGCACTGTTGCCACAAATGCTTTAGGGGTTCAACTTCATCTCATTGGAAGCAGGTAGAGCAGACTAGCATTTAATAACCGGCGCTCCTATGGCTGTATTATAGCTACTACTTGTCTCAGTCCAATCAAGAGCTATGGAACCGCCAGGCCAAGCATATCAAAAGCTTGATAATATGGTAGATAGACCTCTGATGGTATGTTAAAGAAAAGGGGGGTGGAAAACTTCGCCTACAGCTACTCGTGTCGCCCAAAAGTGTGAAGAGGGGCTAGATATAGCTCAGGATTAATACTAGCAATTTAAACCCATAGAACTTATCTCTTTAGTTCCATTTGTCAGTAACGGGTTTATAGGATGTAGCCCTATGTGATTGCACGACTTTGTTTAAATTATAGTGGCTGTAACCGCTGTAGTTATGTATGGTCCCTCTTCAAACATTTAGGTAGCACGAGTAATAAAGAACACAAATGTGTAAATATTATTGTTAAATTAAAGCTTAGACAGAGAAGCTAAAGTAAGGACGAGAAACAAATTGCTTTTGTGGTATATCTAGACATCCGTGCGCCATCTCCCCTACTGTATATTTGCCAGTTCCTTGTATTGTATCATGATGCCCATTTTGAAAAATCCAATGCCGCAACCATATTTTCGTCATCTCCATGTCGGGGCTCGTTATCAGACTCCGCAGTGGACGGTGGTTTTGCCGGTCGGTCATGGTCGTTGATATTAGTTAAGAAATTTGCGACTGACGTTCTTCGAAGCGTTGTGAAGCTGTCTCTGACACTCCTTGAACTATCGGTTGTCGACGGTGCCTGTCCCTGAGGTGCAGTGCCAGGAGGCGACGTTGTTGAAGTGCTAGCGTTTTTATACTTATCCCTCAATCGTTGTATTTCCCGATAACGGCTGCGCCATGATGAGATATACTCGCCACCATGCCTGTTGGCCCATACAAGGCAAAACACGGAAGCATTAAGTGCAAGCAAACGTATGAAGTCGGGGAGCGCCTTGAGCCTCAATATTTTAGTTTCAGATGCAGGAGAAACCTCTGGGAATCCTTCCTTGCTCAGGACCTGAACTTTATAAAACGAGGTATTAGGGTCGACGCTGCTCCGATCACGGGTAGCAACAAACGAGGGGCGTGATTCTGGCGTGATAACGATGTTGACATAATTAAATTCCGACGGAAAAGTGTTGAAATCGAATGGGTTGCCAGAGTTGTTAAAGATTATATTGACGAAGTCATTACCAATGTGGCGCTTCTTACCGATACACTGAGGATCGTGTTCGAGATTGGTAGGCATCATCGTCGTAATATGGAACACCAACTCGGTTACACGGTCTCGCCAGCAAATCGTGAACTCTCCGTCTGTGTTGTTATTTCTGTCTAATCCTTGTGTATTGAAGGTCGCCTGGTGGAGCTTCGTCAGGGTGCCTAGACCGGCTAGGAGGGCCATATAATCAGTGCTGCCGCTGATGTTTGGCAATATTTCTTTCTCGTTTCTCTGCCCTGGGCCAATATAAACGATACCAACCTTGTGACCATCAACTGTAGAAGTGCGATCGAGACTGGAAATTGCACGTTTGATCATGTCGTCATCTGGTAGATGTATGGGTTGCATGGAACTAGAAGTAGGCGCAAATAGTTGCACAGGGAGATTGCTTGGAAGGAAGCAGTTCTTGTTTGGACGACTTGGATCCCGTACACCATCGGTCGGGCTCAATATTTGATGAGCTCGTGGTGCTTCATAATTTTGGTGAATCATATAGTGTGAAGTGGCAGATGGCTGTCTCTTTGTGATTTGTGCCCAGCCACTCCTTGTAGCTTGTTCAACGGTGATCACACTCTGGCCCACAATCCAGCGGGATTTGAGGACCTCGTCGTGATTCTTTGATGAAAAGCCAGGGTCTCCTTTTGATTCGTCGACATCTGCATACGCCGTCCTGCGCATGAAGTCCAGGGTCACCTCCGCTTGCTCATCCAGCTGTTGTTTGCCTGAATCATCTGTCCATACAAGATTTTTTGTTATCCAACTAACATGACTTCCACGGTCTGAAACACGTAAAGATAAAAACCAGTACGTAATGACGTGGTATGCCAAAGTAAACACATACTGAGGCAGGTCATTGGAAGCATTGGCATTGCTGTCCGCTTTGGTTCCATCCCCCGATTGGGTTGATGGATCCAGAGCAGAACTTGCTGGACGGCCTGAAACTGTGCTGTTCCTATTCGACATTGACTTGGAATTTTGATCCCGTACATATTGAAGGTAGCGAAAGCATATCCCGAACACGGTGCGATATTCCTCGTCCCTGAAATTTGAGTAGAGATCGGGCAATCGTGCAAGGCAAGCCAAGAATTCAAGAATATGAACAGCAACGTGGGACTGCGTGATAATCTGAGACATCTTGACCAAAATGCTGCCTAACACAAGCTTCATTGATGCAGGAAGTTCGTGGCAGCAGATTGACAATGCGTGGATGCAGAACTTTGCTGCTCGTTCCCAGGCACCAACACCATGGATGAGAGACTTAACAAGCTCATCCTCCTCGCTGCGTGAAAAATGTTGGTGATAGCTCATGACCATAGTAAGTGCTTGAAGCACGCAGATGGCAGTGTCGGATTTTCGCAGCCCCGAGGACACAGGAGGTTCGTAAAAACTACCGTTCTTAATTTGTTCGCAGAGAAGGCCTCGGAGGTGCTTCACCTGAGGAACAGCTCCCTTGAAAAGTGCATGGTTGGCTAATTGTGATGGTAAGTGGACCAGGATATAGCTGTACAGTTCCCAGTCGCATCCTTGCTGTAAAAGACCAATGACAATTTCAAGCCAGATATTTATTTTAAGGGTTTTCCGTTCGATTACATTGCGGGCGGTACTGTCGTCTGGAACTGTTTTGTTTGCATCATAGTCGATAGACACCAGTATAGGGCTTGCTTTGTCTGACAGCTGTTCCGGAAGGGCTTCGGGGTCTGGGGTCATCCACATCTGATGGTTACGCTGAAGGGTGCGACTCACACCGGTGGTACTTCTTGCAACCGAGGCAGTTGTGTACGACTGGCCCGAAGAAGTACTTCGCATCCCGCGCGCATCCTCTGTTCGTGTTGGCCGGCTTTGCTGAGCTTCATCAGCTGCTTGCTTCTTGGCTAATGACGCAGGTGTACGATAGAGTAGCGCTGCTAAAGCGTCCGCCTCTGTAAATGGCGTAAGGAAGATCCGGTTTGCCCAATCAGCACGTAGGCGTAGAAGCATTCTCAAGGCGGAAAGGCGAGCTTCCGTATCACAGGAACTAGATCGAACGACCCAAAGAATCTCATCGAAAGCTCGAAGGCATTTTGTTGTAGAACTATCCATTGTTCTCATGAATATTTGAATGACGCCTCTTGTGATAATACCAGATGGTGCCGACGGTGGAGCATGGCTCTCGAGCGCACCAGATGACCGACTAGATTGTATAGAGGGGCGTGAAGCCTGGGGGAAGAGTGGGGAATTCAATCGATCGTTGCTGACACACTGGTGTAATTGCTTGATGATGAACTCAAATTCGTCTTGCTCTGCGGTATCGCAAACTGTGACTGCAAAAGTCACAATATCATGAACGACAGTGAGATCATTTTCGTCTGCTAAGCCACTGAGAATGCCCGCGACCAAGTTTTGCTTCCTGTCCGTGTCATTATATTCCTCCATCATTTCGACCAGGTCATAGACATCGGTGACTGCTTGGAGAGCTTGTAGTCGTGTCTCGGTCTGCCGATTTCTGCTCAGGAAAAAAGCATCCAGTAATGTTTTGATATTAAGCTCCCAGTTGCTATCCGAAGGGTAGCAGAATCGAAAGTCGACGTAATACCGAATTACCAACTTAGCACACGAATCGGGTATGTGGACTGATACTCGTGAGAAGAACAATATGCAGCTCTCTCTTTGCATGAAGTCGTCAGGCTCCATCGATAGCAGAAGGTACTCTACCCTAGTTATTAGCTCATAAAACGTTTGAGCTATGCCAGTCGCAATATGAGTGGAGCTGTCGGTGGCCGACGACGCAGGCGAAGACACGTTTAATTGCTGCGTGGAATTGCTTATAACCTTGCCGTCCGATGTTTCCAATGCACGAACGGCGCATCTAGACACTATATCGAACAATTTAGTCCAGTCTTCCTCCAATATACTCGAGTTTAGTGAAGCCTCGTCCTCGCCAAATAGAGATAAAATAAGATGCATTATGTCTTGATCCACCTTGGGTTGGTCAACAATCAGCGACATTGAGAGCGCATCCATGAGAAGGCCAAAAGGTACAGGCGGGTAACCTCCTTCTCCGCCTTTGCCTATAATTCTCTCTAGCACGGAGAGTGACCCGCGAATTTCTCGGATAACCGCCTGCGTTTTGTGGTTCACGTCCCGACGGCGAAGGACGTCAAGAAGGATCCAAACTGTGGTATGTCCATTGTGAGACCTGCACAGGTTCCCAATCGTATGCCATGCTTCCCGCCTGATATCTCGGACCATAAAGTGTACAGAACAGAGCACTGACACAAAATCCTTCAGTTTATCGCTCGGGATTGCGCCGTATGTTACAATTGCATCCAGCATTCGTACACAAGCGCGAATTTCGTTTGGAAATGTCGCATGAACCGCGATGTAGATTATCTCGTCGATGAGAGCCCCGGTTTCATCATCATCTGAGACATTGAAACTGAATTTGATGACATTGACGATCAAATTGAAAAGCTGATGGATATTCGTCTCCTCGCCCAAAGGGACCCTGGGTTGAGTGGGTTTGTTGGACGACTGCCTCGGCGATTTGCGTGCACGTTCGAATGCTTCGAAGGCCATTCGTAGCCACCGAGTAAGGAGTGGGACTGCATCGTAATGAAACCCCGAGAGGTCTTTCCCATTCCTTGCCAGCTCGGTCACAGCAGCTAGCTGCAGATGGTAGTCATCCGGGTGCAACGGTGCCGTTAATGTGTTGAAATACTCCTTTCTCTCCAAATCTGTCGCAGAAGTATGCTTGACGCAAGCTGTCAAAAGTTCAAACCCAGTGCGTCGAACTTCGGCTGGGTTTTCGGGAGATATGAGGTCCTTCGCTGCATACCATATGCTGGTAACACCACTCAGAGGATAGTCCGAGACGGCAAGTCGGAGGGCATCTGCCGCCGCAAGCCTATCCGCAAAAGAGTTGTCCGGCTTTAGCTTCTCATACAGCTCCTCATACTCCGATGGGCCGCCATAGATTGCCCCTCTCGATGTATCCGGTCCATTCAATTGTTGAGCAAGCTGAACAGTCGCAACCGGTATTGAAGAGGGGGAGTAGGGCGATAATGGAAGACCTCTGTTCGTCTTCTGCCCAGTCAAGGTTTTGAAGACTCCTGCAAGACCCGTACTCTTCGGTTCTGGAGTCTGCGCTACGTGCCCGGAGGGTGGAGGCATAAGATCCTGCTATCGGACTTCCGGCGAGACGGTGATATCTGTAATGGGTGAAGGTTAGCCTCGAGCTCTGTACCTAGAGTCACCCCCCATCCGCCTTTGTCCAAGCAACTGCTGCCGCTGGTATTGTAGCCTGACCGGGGGGGCTAGTGCTGCGTGCGTTCACCCGCCAGGCAAGGCTCGAGCAAATAACGCGAAATGACAGTAGGGACTTACCACAGGATGGTCGAGACACATGAGTGCGCGTCAAAATTGGTAGGTATGAAGCTTTTATAAGCACGACATTGATGTTGAAAAGATAAGGATGCGAAGCGGGGATAAGAGGCCAGTCCTGGTCTCATTTCACAAGGGTCGGCAAAAGAGCTTATCTACTTTGTACTCTATAGATAAGGTAAGGTCACTTTTGAGGGGAATAAGGAAACATTGACGATCTAAAAGAAGAAGCTATAAAATTAACATGATAAAAAGGGGTTATGCCTTGTCGGCGATTATGAAACGATGCCAATACAAAACCGCATTCTCCCATTCCAACCAGACCTTGTACCAATTTGAAAGCTATCTATTTAGTAGCTGTGTAACCCTGACGATGCATGATCATCGATCAAAATGTCGAGATCTCTTAGTATGCAGCTTAGTCATCCAATCGGAAAAATAGTTTACCCGACGTTGCTGCCCGCACTCTCGTTGCCGCTGTTTGTGTTTAGTTTCGAGAGAAGCGGAAGCATACAAATATAACAACTGTGCTTGTTGAACTATTCCCAGATCATTCAACAACGTATATTCCTGAATATACTTAACATGGATGCTGAACTTCAGACAGTTGCGCAGCTTCTCCAAGCTACTTTGGATCCGCGGCAGCATAAACAAGGTACGTATTCTATCTCTACCGTTGACTGTTATATGCTGACAATGACAAGCTGAGGCGGAGCTATTGAAAATACAGCAGGAGAAGCCGGCATTCTCGTTATCGCTCTTGCAGATAGTAGCTTCTGAGTCTTTCCCTTTGAACACCAGACTATCAAGTGCTTTGTGCTTCAAGAACTACATCCGGTTTAACTACGTGGTAAGTTCAGTACCCCATTTACAAAGTCCGTTCTAATAATTCGTTTTAGGATGAGGAAGGTCGCTACAAGCTTCCTGAGTCAACAGTCGTTACGATTAAAAATGAGCTTATTGGGCTTATGATAAGAGTGCCGTCATCTATACAAGCACAGCTCGGGGAAGCGATCAGTTTGATTGCGGATTCAGACTTCTGGCAGCGTTGGGATACACTTGTCGATGTAAATTTTGTCCACGCCTGCATATAAGCCGTCTGATTCTAACTATGACTAGGATCTTGTTTCCCGCCTGACACCTGATAATGCAAAGGTCAACAACGGAGTCTTAGAGGTTGCACATTCGATCTTCAGGCGCTGGCGGCCGCTTTTCCGCTCAGACGACCTCTTTGCGGAGATCAACCATGTGTTGGGGAAGTTCGCAGAGCCGTTCTTGCAATTACTTGTGGTATGAATTCAATCCGTGAATAAAATTTATAAGAGTGATAATCTAAGGCGATAATCATGACAGAGCACCGATAGGCAGATCGAGGCCAACAAAGACAATGCAGCTGCATTAAAGGAGCACTTCGCAACTATGAACCTTTTGGTGAAGCTTTTCTACGATTTATCGTGCCAGGATCTCCCACCAGCTTTCGAGGACAACCTCCAATCTATTACCACGCTACTACAGAAATACCTCACTTACGATAACCCCCACCTACACACGGATGACGATACCGAAGCCGGGCCACTAGAGTTTGTGAAGACAGATATCTGCGAAGTTTTGGTGCTGTACGTCCAGAAGTACGAAGACGCTTTTGGAGAGCTCCTTCAACCATTCATTACCAGTGTGTGGAATCTTCTCACGACCATCGGTCAAGAAACAAAATACGACCTCGTTATCAGCAAAGGGCTGCACTTCTTAACTGCAGTTTGTGGCATAAAGAAACACGCAGAGAACTTCAACAACGAGGGTGTACTTGAGCAAGTTGTTGAGAAAGCTATACTTCCAAGTGTAAGCCTAAGAGAATCCGACATTGAGCAATTTGAAGATGAGCCTATTGAGTATATTCGCAAAAATCTCGAGGGCTCAGATATTGACACTAGGAGGAGAGCAGCGACAGAATTCCTGAGGACTCTCCTGGGCCATTTTGAAGCTCTCCTTACCAAGGTTGTCGGAAAATACGTCGAGCATTACTTTGCAAAGTACGCTCAAGACCCCAAAAATGAGTGGCGCTCCAAAGACGCCGCCATTTATTTATTCTCTGCCATTGCAGCAAGAGGAGCATCAACTTCTAGCCATGGAGTTAAGACAACGAACCAACTGCTGAATGTAGTGGAGTTCTTTCAGAATAATATCGCAAGCGATCTCTTGAAATCCGAGGGCGTCGAGCCAATCCTGAAAGTGGACGCCATCAATTACCTTTACACCTTCAGAAGCCAGTTGACTCATGAACAGTGGCAGGCTGCATTCCCGCCTCTTGTCCAAAACCTGGCTTCTCCCAACTACGTCGTCTACACTTATGCTTCGATTGCTGTGGAGCGGGTGTTAAGCTTGGTGGATGACTCTGGGAAGCACGTATTTGGCAAGGATCAAGTCCAGCCATATGCGAAAGACCTTGTGGAGCACTTGTTCCATCTGATCGAAAAAGATGCGGCACCAGAAAAGATTCAGGAGAATGAATTCCTGATGCGCTGTGTTATGAGAGTGTTGATCGTCATTAGAGAAGGCGTTATCCCAATCACAGATACCGTTCTTCAACATCTCATCAATATCACCGAAATCATCAGCCGAAACCCCAGCAACCCGCGATTCTACTACTACCACTTCGAAGCGCTGGGTGCCCTAATCAGGTTAGTTGCCTTCTGAAGATGGCGTTGCCCACTATTGTTTACTGACGTTTCTAGATATGGTGCGCCTTCCCAGCCAGAAAGGTTCGAAGAAGCACTGTACGCACCATTTGCCGGAATCCTGACCAACGACGTCGAGGGTTAGTAAAACTCCCATTTCTCTAAGAACAATGCTAATTAGCTGTAGAATTCAAGCCATACGTATTCCAACTGTTTGCCGCACTTTTGGAATCGAGACCTTCGGAAGCTCTTTCCGAATACTACAAAGCTTTGATTACTCCAATTCTTATGCCGGATCTGTGGGTATCCAAGGGCAATGTACCAGCTTTATCTCGCCTTTTGTGCTCCATTATCCCTCGTGGCGCTCAGGATATTGTGGCCAACAACCAAATCGAGGCGGTTCTTGGAGTATTTCAGAATCTTATAACTAAGAAAGCCAAACTCGAGTCATATGCATTCGACATTTTGGAGAGCATTGTTTCAACCTTCAACGGGTAAGTCGCTTCTAAATCTGAGGTTTGGCATTTTGCTAACATATAACCTTAACAGCCAAACCCTGGTCACATACTTCCCTGCCATCCTTCAACTTGTCTACTCGCGCCTATCGGCGCCGAATGTGACCGATGCATTCAAGCTTCGATTCGTGCGATTCTACCACCACGTCTCTGCTCTCAACGACCCCAAGCATGGATTCGGCGCAGACTATTTCATCGCCGCCTCCGACAGCATCCAAGGAGATGCTTACGTCCCTCTCTACCTAACCATCATCCTTCCCTTCACGCAGCAACTCGCCAAGCCGATCGACCGCAAGACGGCCGCCATCTCTCTCACAAAGACGCTCACCGACTCGGACAAGTTCGCCTCGAAATACGTTAAAGGCTGGACCCTCACCGCAGGGACACTCATCAACCTCCTGGTGAATGCGCCAATGCCAGTGGCGGATGACGCAGTCGTTGTGGAGCAGGATGTTGACGATCTGACCTTCGGCGTCGGCTTTACGCAGCTGAATACCTGTCGCCGCCAGCCGAAGGACGCGTGGCCTGAGATGACGGATATCAAGACCTGGGTCGCCCAGTACTATCGTGCCGGCGGACAGCAGGGAAGCGGAGCCGATGCAGCAACGCTGACCGGCTGGGTTAATGAGAGGTTGAACGATGAGCTGCGCACGGCGTTTGCGGCGTGCCTCAGCTGAGTGAGCGGGAAGGGAGGGGGCCGTACCACGGCACTTTTCAGGAGTATAAAAGGATAGAGAAGGGGATATCTGACGACATTTGGCGGGCTCATTGGGAAATCCGGCCCAGTAGGGAAGGGGCACTACAAGTGTAGAAGGGTGGATTTCGAGCTCGGTATTTAGCTAGAATTATGGCAACGATGATACCACGTGTTGTTCGAACCTGAGCTGTCTTTGATGCAACTCTGTTTTTATTTCGAGGTGCCTCTCCGATGTCATCGAAAGATGGAGTACTAGGGCTCGCTCCCAGTATTGTGCATGAAGGCCCGAACGTGAGCCACGAGTAGGGTGGAGGTAGAGAGAACCGTGTTGCCTTCTTAAATCGCCTCATTTCCCATACATGTCTATAAGTAACCCACAACATATCCTATGCAACCAAATATACAGTATATACTCCTACACCAGCAACCTTAAGGGTATCTATCCAATACAACCCAATACACCTCCCCAACCCTAGCTCGTACTCACCCCCTCCGCCGCCAATATCGCCTCCTCCGTCTGTGTCCCCGCCTCTCTCTGCTTCTCCGCCGCCTGTCGCTGGAGCTCCTCCTTCCTCTCGGCCTTTTGTAGTGCCAGAGCAGCCTCCTGGCTGCGATAGCTCGCGAGTCTTAGACTCGAAAGCACGACGAACGCCATGAAGACGATAGCTAGCACGGCGCGGCGCGTCAGGATCCAGCGCACGCCCTCGACCTCGGATTTGGTATCGCTGTTGAGCGCAACGGTGATCTTGTAGCTGAGTTCCTGGATCTACGATGGGTTAGTAAACATACTGTCCGGGGGGGTGTGGAGGGGGCACATACCTGGCTCTCCATATTGGAGTGCTCCATCCGCACCTCCATCTTGCGATCATTAAACATCTCCTTCAACTCATCCTTCAGCGTTGCCAAATCCTGCGTCATCTTCTGATTCAATATATCCGCCTCATTCTGCAGCATCGTGCGCCGCAGCCGCATCCCTTCCGCGCTCGCCTTGCGCGCATTCTGGATCTCGGTCCGCAGCTCCGAACACGCTGCCTGAAAGAGGTACGTCTCGTTCTCCACATCACTCTTGCTGACGAGCCCGTCTTTGGCCATGTCGAGGTTGGCGGTCAGCAGGGCCCGCACGATCTTCATCGTCTCCACGCTCTGCGCGGACGTGAAACCCCCTTCTGCGATCCGCTGCGTCAAAGTGTAGGAGTCGAAGTGGTGCACGTATGGCGCGGGCGCTAGGTGCGGGAGGCTGCCAATGAGGCTCTCGAGCGGGGGATCCATGTGCAGGACTGAGTCGGTGAGGGGGCCTTCACGATTCGTACTGAGAGTCGGTGCGTCATCGCTAGTTTGCGCCGGATTGTCCCTGTCCTTGTCCGTCTCAGCCTCCGCGCTCTCCTCTTTCTCCACTACAAGCGTCGGTGCTACCGTCGCATCGCCATTTTCCCTCGCCGCATCCGCAGCCAGGATTCCCCCCTCCGCAATCGCATCACCCGTATCATCCACCTTCTCCTCTCCAGACTTCGTCACCCGTCCCTCATCCCCACTACCCTCCAGCTTCCCCTC
>JPKE01000358.1:0-32301 GCA_000750995.1 Pseudogymnoascus sp. VKM F-4520 (FW-2644) | reverse complement strand
CCAAATGCACCCCCCGCCCCCCCTTCCCTCGCCGCCCGCCTATAATGCTCCGCCCTCGTTTTCCGCTTCAGTTCTACCAGCTTCGCCTTGAACTTCTCCTCCTTGCGCTTCTTCTTATCCGCCTCGCGCTTCGCAAACTCGGCGTCGAGAGCTTCCGCCGAGCCCCATTTCGAGGGCCCGAGCGCGTATTCCTCGACCTGGTAGCGCAGGAAGAGCATCATGTCGTGCCAGTGGGATTTATGCGGGTTGGGCTTCGACAGGTGCGGGAGGAGTTCGGGATCCTTGAGTTCCGCTGCGACATGTCAGTCCATCATCGATCTCGGTAGTCCAAGTCCGCAGGTACCAAAGGGCATGCGAGCAGTCGCAAGGATATCGGGGAAAGGGGGGGTAACTCACGGTCCGTCAGGAGATAATCATCCTTCACCTCCGTCTTGGTCAACAAGCTATACTTCTCCGGCCACTTCTCCTTACACCCCGCACAAACCTGCGTCCCAAACACCTCATCCCACACCCAATCAATCTCCCAACTCCCACACTCCCTACACTTCTTTCTCTCTTCCCCCCCCAACACGCTCAGCCCCGGCTCAAAAGGCCCCTCCTTCCTCCGCCGCAACGACTTCATCAACTGCATCCTCTCCCACTCCGCAAGCGACATATGTGCAGGCTTCCCTCCATCCCCTCCATCACCGCCCGTATTCCCCCTCCCCGCGCCTCCCACCCCTCCATCCTCCTCTGCTAGAAAACCACCTTTCGTATCAACCACAGCGCTGAAATCATGGTCCACGAACTTCCTAAACTTCCTCGCGGCCTCTATCCTCGGTTCCCCCGCTGTATCTGCGCGCGCGTCGCGAGACGTCAAGGGGACGGCCGAGGCGTATGCGCTGGTTGAGATAGCGGCGGCGGGGCGCTTGAGGGGAGAGGCGACGAAGCCGGAGGGGGTTGTTGTGGTGGTTGTTGAGGAGTCGGCGCCCGCGGAGGCGGCGGCGAGGCGGCGGCGGTCATAGAGGGATTTGGCTTTGAGGCGCTGTTCTTCCTGGGAAGGGTTAGAGGGGCGTTGCTGAATGGGGGCGGGCTTACCAGGCGGCGGGCTGCTTCTGGGGTGCGTTGGGGAGGGCGAGAGGAGACGGGCGGGGGAGTTGAGGGGCGTGATGGGTCGGCCATGGCGGGGTTGGTATGTGCGGTGTTTATGGAGTTATGAATGGTGTTGTGAAGCTGGGGAGTTAAAGTGAGGTGGTAGTTTCGGGGTTCATGTTTCGGCGAGGCTGAGGGTGGCGGCACGTTGACTCACGCGGCTGTAAGGGCGGAGGCCGACCCTGCCGAAGGCAACATGGTGGCGGGCAAGAGGCTAACTATCAGCCTTGGGACAAGTCTCATAATATAATAATATGATATTAATATATTGCATTGCATTGCAAGGTGCATATTATGCTACTCCACTCAATCATAAGCCTACTGTACATGTGTCTCACTGTGGATAAGTCATGATGATCATCAGCACAGGAAAGGCTCTCTTCAGTATTATCCAGTTCGCCGTAATCGTTAAGTTTTATGACATCGTACTGTACAATTGCAACAGCGAAAGCTCTTAAACCATTACGAACTCCCCAACCTCAATGCCAGTCTATATCCCAATCCCCACGTGTACAACCCCCTACTCCTCCTTGGCACCACCACGGCCAGCCCTCTCCGCAGCCTCGACAGCCTTCTTGTCGCTCGCGACCTCTCCGCCCTGCTGGAGAGCGCTCATGAACGACGCAGCAGCCTTGAAAGGCCTCTTGAGGTCGCCCTCAGCTGGCTGTCCAAAGAGGTGGATCTTGACGAGGTTGCCCTCGAAGGCGCCCTTGAGCGGGATGATGGACTGGATCAGGAGCGGGTTCGTGTACTTCATGTACAAGTGCATCACGGCCATCATGCCGACACCCATCAGCTGCGACTTAAACAGGGCGCGGAGTTGCTGGATGTCGTAGGCGTGGACGGTCGTGGTGACGAGCTTGGGCTCCTCGGTGGATCCCATGGCCGAAGGCTCGACGTACTTGAGCGTCTTAAGGTCTGCGCAATGAGGTCAGCAAGGGTATCCTCTTGATATTGTGCCGCATATATGATATGTGGCATATGGAGCAAGCCCAACGTACCCTTCTTCTTGTTGATCTGCGCCTGGACGTACAAGTACACCAGGACGATGATCACATTGGATGCAACGTACAGTCCACGGACAATGTTGAGGACATCTGGGTTCTCAAAATCGACCTTCTTGGAGACCTGCATCATCCCGAGGATGATGACCAGGTTGGAACTAAATAGCGCGCCGTTAATATCCACGCACGGCGCATTGGAGGGGGGAAATTGGTGAGCCTTACATTTGCGGACTGATACCCATGGTGACGAGTGTGGCGGATGAACCGGACGAGAGTCAAAAGATATATTTATCTGATGAAGGAGATGGTCGGCGACGGCGTAGAGGGATGCGACGGCGATGATGGGGATGGGAGAGCTCGGGGAGGGGAATTAAGGAGTTGGAGAACCTAAGATATGGAAATGTATCCACAGAAACGCTTCGCACCAGGTAGACGTAGAATTAACGCGGCACATCACGTGCTCACCATCCCATTTTGGACTTTTTCCCTGGTACGCGTGTTTTTGTACTTTTTGTGTTTCATAAGTCACGTGCCCATCAGGGCAACTTTGTATTTTTGTGCTTCTATAAATTGAAGCTGTCACGTGACCAGACCAAATGGCCCTCGAGGACAAAGCAACGTCGCCTCAGGCACCAAGATCATCACCCAAACGATCATCTCCCGTACTGGAAGCTCAACGACGCCTTGGAAGAATCTCCAACATCAGGGCGCCAACGAATTTATCTTTGAACGACAGATATCCACGCCCCAAACAAATTCTCTGGGCGTCGAAATTCCACTTTACATCTCAACATTTCTCATTCTCTCGGCCACTATGCGCTGAGAGAAATTGGGACCGACGACTACCAGCTTCCCGTCCCCTGACGCACGAAGCTGTGAATTTCCGCGTTTCGCAGCCGATGTTTGACGATTCAAATCTTATATAAGGTGTATACGGGTGCGAGCTGCTTCTAAGAAGCGCGTTTTAGGCGAAGAGTCGCAGTGTGATGGCGTGGCAGGGCCCCCAAGGCTTGGGAGGCAACGGCGGCAATGGAGATGGCAGCAGCCAGTCCAACCAGCCGCAGGGCACCGAGTATACTCTGCAAGGTAGGAGCTGCAGAAATTGCTAACGCAGAGGACCCCAGCTGACGGGAGGCGTTTAGGTGTAATGCGATTCCTGCAGACCGAATGGCATCGCCACGAGAGAGATCGCAACGGATGGGAGATTGAGCGCCAGGAGATGAGGGTGCGCATCGCGTCGTTGGAGGGAAATGGACGGAGATCAGATGTACAACAGAAGGGATTGAGGAAATATGTCAAGATGCTTGAAAAGGCACTTGCAGCTGAGCGCAAGAAGGACAAGACGGCCAATGGAGTCGCAGAGGAAGTTAAGGAGGGTGAACTCGCTGAAGCTTCGAAATTGAAGCCTCATACTAGGCGTATGTCTTCTAAATCTCGAGCCACCACACAATTTGCTGACATCTCTGAAGCTGCACCCGAGAAGCCGAGCACGTCATTCGCAGTCCAGCAACCAGGCGATGCCGACAAAGAGGAGGACCCAGACCGATCGGGTCTGAAGACCTACCTCGACGGGTGTGCGAACGAGTTCACATATCTCATGGTCTCGCCATCCAATCCTCAACCCCCGCGTGAGGCCCAAACGGAACATAACTTGGTCCTCGAGGAGATTGGCCAGGCGGAACAGGTGGCACAGACCCAACAGGCGCTGGAAGAGATGTATCTGCCAAAGCAGAGCATGCGCGATATCGCCCGGCAGTCTCAGCAACAGCAAGCCAACCAGCAAGCCCAGCAAAATCTACCCCCACGGAATAATGATGCTCAAGCCATTCCAATGGTACGCGACCAGTATCAACAGGAACCCGTGCGAGAGCAATACCAGAACCAATTTCAACAAAGCCAACCAGTCGAGGAGGACCAGGTTGCTCAAGTCAACCATACTTTTGACAACTATAGCAGGCCAACCGAGAACGAGACTGTAGAGTCACGAAAGGAGGGCCAGACAGAGGCTGACGGCTGGGATTTTGGCGAAACCTCCGAATTCCCTGCGCCTGAGATCAAAGTCATGCCGTCGAGACCAGACACCGATGCCTTCCCAATCGCGCCACAGGAGCTGCCAAAGTCGCCAAAGAGAAACGCGCAAAGGAGGCGAAGCTCGGCGTCGCGCAGGAAGAGTGGAGATGGCGAACAACTGAGCCTCGGGGTTGCACAGAAGGTGGACGGCAACTTCAAGGTCCGCTTCGGTCTTAGAGGCCACCTGGATGTCGTGCGGTCGGTCATATTTACCGGCGGCGGCAGCCCAGGTGAGCCGGAGCTATGCACGGCCGGCGATGACGGAGTTGTAAAGCGATGGATCATCCCAGCGCGGTATGAAAATGGAATCCACAGCGGCGCAAACGACCTCGACATCCAGCCGTACTTCACTCACCGTGGCCACAACGGCTCGGTCATGTGCCTCACGTCCTACTTCCCCTCCGCAAACTTTGCGAGCGGTGGACGAGCCCAAGGCGACGGCTGGGTCTTTTCCGGTGGTCAGGATGCGTCCATCCGCGTTTGGGAGCGTGGTCGTGTAGACCCCAAAGCCGTTCTCGACGGTCATACTGACGCCGTCTGGGCTGTCTGCGTCCTCCCCACCACGTGCGGCGCCATCTTTGGGCAGAACACCGCCTACGGCCCAGCAGACCGCATTCTACTTGCCTCCGGCTCCGCAGATGGCACTGTGAAGGTATGGTCCGTGTCCGCCCCGCCGTCGTTGATGTCACCATCCGGCAGCACCGGACGCCGCAGCACAGGCCGCCAACGTGGTAACTCGATGAGTTCGGGTTCTGCATTCCCGACCTCGCCGCAGCCGAGCGTTGCCTCCACCAGCCCGTTCAACTATACCCTCGTCCACAGCATCTCTCGTGAAAATAGCACTGCTAGCCCGACGTCCATTGCTAGTCTTGGGCCGCGTGGCGAGAGCTTCTGTGTCTCGTATAGCGATGCCGCGGTTCTGGTGTATGACACGCGCACCGGAGAGGAGATGGCTGCCATGGCGAGCCTGGAGACGTACGACGGCACCACAGCAACGGGCGTGAATGCCGTTGTGGCCACGACTACAGGGCTTGACTCCTCGCTGACCTTTGACGCGGCGCGCGGGCTCTCGGAGGACGACAACGTGGTCGTTGCGGGCGCGACAGGGTCGCAGGCCGGTATTGAGGGGACTGTCATTAGCGGACATGAAGACCGGTATATCCGCTTCTTCGATGCTAACAGTGGTATGTCTTCCATTCCTCGTTTCCCATCTCTTTGTCTGTCCCCTTGATGTGACCCGTACTGACGTAAGATAGGTCAATGTACATACAACATGCTCGCACACCCAGCCGCGATCTCATGCCTCTCCATGTCCCCCGACGGACGCGAGCTTGTATCAGGGGGCCACGACGCGTCGCTGCGATTCTGGTCGCTCGAGAAGCGCGCCTGTGCGCAGGAAATGACGAGTCACCGGCTCATGCGCGGAGAGGGTGTTTGCAGTGTGGTTTGGAGCCAAGATGGACGGTGGGTTGTGAGCGGTGGGGGTGATGGCGTCGTGAAGGTTTTTGCTAGGTAATGAGAGGCGGTATACCCGGTGGGCGATGTATATGGTATATGATTTCTTGTGCAGTAGGAGCATTTTTCGTTGCTGGCGATGCGTTGCATGGGGTGTGGTAATTAGGGAGCGTTGGTGGTTTGGAGCGGGTGCCATTGGGGGGTAGAATCTGTGGTGTTTGTGGTGGTGGAGGAAATGGGGTGTATATTAGCACATTTGACTGGTGGGAGGAGAATAGAGTTGTGTGGATGACCATTTCGATCTATTGTTACTATGATGTCGTCTGCAAACTGCTGCCCGTTCATGTAACCAGGGGTAACCGTCACAAGTAGGTCAACACAGAATTTAACGCTTTAATCGCTGAATTGCATATTAAGATAATAAGTATAATTTTACTAGTAAGGAAACTTTCTAATTGATATTAGGTAGTATGTATATGTATATGTTCTAACCGTCCTTCGTAGAACCCATTCCCCATCCAGACTCAACCTCAAAAAACATTAAAACTATTTTAAAACAAATCACTTCAAGACAAAAGAAATAACACTTTTCCTCAAGCCCTTGGCTCGGCCGGAACCTCCTTCGTTCCAT
The DNA here is from genome assembly GCA_000750995.1 of Pseudogymnoascus sp. VKM F-4520 (FW-2644). Taxonomy (NCBI): domain Eukaryota; kingdom Fungi; phylum Ascomycota; class Leotiomycetes; order Thelebolales; family Thelebolaceae; genus Pseudogymnoascus; species Pseudogymnoascus sp. VKM F-4520 (FW-2644). Next base: position 26,010 of record JPKE01000358.1, on the reverse strand, counting down.
TCTCCGCCACGGCATCAACCTGCTCAACCTTCTCCTCCTCATCCTTCTTGCCTCCCACCAACCCCTTAACCTTCTCAACGGCCCTCGCTGTCCTGCCACTACTCCTCCTGACACGGAACAAGTAATACAGCATGACAGCCCCAAAGATATTAAATATGATATACGCCCACACGATCCCGAAATTCCTCCAGCGCTGACTCCACTCGATTCCATTCACGCTTAGCTGCTGATCCGCCACGGTAAGAGGGCAGTACTCGCAGTTCGCCATAGCAGATGGGTTGATGATTTGGCCACCGGCCGCCGAGGCGTATTTCTCGAGATATGCGCCACATGACGCGCCGGGTATGGGCTGCATGACGGCCAGCTCGTTGTCGGAGCAGACGATCTTGCGGCTGTGGAGGCCGGTGGAGACGATTCCCGAGACGAGGTATGTGAGCGGGGAGACGCGGTACATGAATATCCAGAAGCCTGGGAGGGCCTGGGGGGGTTGGAAGACACCGTTGAAGGTGAGGATGAGGGAGAAGAGGAGGGTTGAGATGCGGGCTGCGGTTTCGGCGTCGGGGAGGGCAGCGATGAGCAGGTGCGCGTAGGTGCTGGAGAATATGAAGAGCTGGATGCAGTAGAGCAGGATAAGGCCTTGGCGCTCGGATGACTGGAATCCACCGAGCGTGTAGATGGGGTAGTAGTAACAGGCGAAGACCATGATGCCGAGGAGGATCTGGTAAGGGATCTCGACGATGATGTTGGCGGTGATGAAGGCGACCCAGGAGTAGGCCTTGCTGGGGCGCTCGCGCACCTCGTACAGGTCACGCTGGAGGATGAAGCGCGGCATGATCTGCTGCACCATACTCGACAGAATGGCCGTCAACATGAAGATCGAGAAGATGATGTTCTGCATGCCCTGAATGGACGCGTCTGCATGGTAGAACGAGAATCCGATGAACAGCGCCGACACGACTCCGAGCACAAACTTACTGTACACGTAGCCCGGCGTGCGCCAGTACTGCGCAAAGACGCGAGTAGTTACGTGATATAGCTGCGTGGAGAATGGCATGGCAAATTCGCCTTGCGAACCCGCATCTTCATGGGAAGGCTGAGCGCCCATCTCCGTCTTGATGCGTGCAAGCTCGCGTTGGACACTGACGGATTCCTCGCTGGTTTTCCAGACTTGGTGCCAGTCTTGCGTTGCCTTTCCGGAGGCACCCGCACCCACCATTGTGAGCATGTACTCGGCGGGGTTCTCCTCTGGGTCACACTGCGGCGCGCCGGTTCTCTCAAAGTAGCCAAGAAGGGTCTCAGAGTTCTTTCCAATGTCTCCAAAGTAGACGGTCTTGCCGCCCTTGGCGAGGAATAGGAGCCTGTCGAACTCTTGGAAGAGAATCGCGGAAGGTTGATGGATAGTCGCCAGAACAGCCTGTCCGTTATCTGCCAGCTTGCGAAGGAACGCTACAATAGCCCATGAAGACTGCGAATCGAGACCCGATGTTGGCTCATCCAAGAATAGAAGCAGCGCCGGTTTCGCCGCAAGTTCGACTCCAATGGTCAGCAACTTGCGCTGCTCAACATTCAGTCCCTCGCCGGGCACACCCACGACGGCCTCGGCGAAGTCCTCCATATTAAGCATCCTGATGACTTCCTCGACGAACTCCTCCTTCTCCTTATTCGACACACTCTTCGGTTGGCGCAGGTACGCCGAGAAACGCAGCGCCTCGCGCACTGTCGATGTCTCCAAATGAAGATCCTGCTGCTGCACGTAGCCCGTCTTGCGCTGGAAGGAGGCATCGCGCGCCTTGCCCGACACCAACATATCGCCCGTAATGACACCCATGGACACGCGCCCCGCTAGCACATCGAGCAGCGTCGTCTTACCCGCGCCCGACACACCCATCAGTGCCGTCAGGGTGCCGGGCTTGACCCAGCCGCTGACGTTGTCCAGGAGGCGGCGCTCGCCGCCCTTGACCGGGACGTCGTAGCAGACATCCTTCCAGCTGAAGATGTCGGTTTGCGGATCGAGAGCCTTGACTGTTTGATCCTGTCTTGTCTCAGCGGCCTCGTCGTTACGACCAACCGCGAGTGCCTCGTCGTTTTGGACCTCCTCATCGGTGTTTCCGCCCTTCTCGCCCTCAACCATCTGCCTCGGCGCGTGGCCGCGGCGGAACACGAGGACCTCGGCCGCGCTCTCGGTGGTGCTGTTGAGCTCGGTGGCAAGCATGTAGGTGAAGAAGAAGAAGACGGTGAAGGCCATCAGGATACCAAAGTTGCGCCATAGATGGCTGATGCTGTACTCGTACGAGGCGGCAAGGAAGCTGTCACCGCTAACGGTGGTCTCGCCCGCGACGGCGCCAGCGGTCGCGCACACGAAGGTTTGGCCCGAGAGGCCGGGGTAGGCGGGAACGAGCTGCGAGCAGTCAAAGTTCTGACCGTGCAGCTCGTTGACGAGGAGCGCTTCAAAGGTGTACTGAATCGGATTGAGATACATGATCCATTTGAACCAGGGGTGCATGAGCGGGCTTGGAATGACGTAGCCGGTATAGATGACGATGGCGAGGACCAGGACACCGGCGATCGCATGGGCTTGGGCTTCGGTTTTCGTGGTGGCTGCGATAGTTCGGAAGATCATGCTCATAGTGAAGATGGCGACGAAGTTGAACAGGAAGAAGATGAAGAATTGCCCAGGTGTCCGCCGCAGTCCAGCGAGGAAGTACAGTATAAGGTTAAAACAGGTGGATATGAGAAACTTGACCGGCAAATCCGACACCACGCCCGCCAAAGCCTCAGCAAACGGATGATAGAAGGCATATGACGCCTGTTTAGACACGATCGGACGCTGCTCATAAAGCTTATTAATCTCCGTGACAGCCATCAGAGCGTTAAGAAGGACCGCAAAAAACAGCACACCACCCTTCTGAAAGAAGCTCGCCGTATTATGCGGAGTGTTATAGAAAATACTCCCAATAATCAGCGCCATGATGGTCTGCCCAAGAATGGCCGTCATCGTAGACGCCTTGTCGTTCCACAGCCGTTGATACGCGCGCTTCGTACAGTACCTGACCTGCATAGGTATGCTGACCGTGTATGGCGACTTGGGCCGCTGGTGCTTCGACTGCATCTCTTTGCGGCTCTCGTAGAACTCCTGTAGCGTAGGCCCGCCAATAGGGTGAGCCGCCTCGTGCTCCTTGATCTCGGCCTGTAGCGCAGCATGGGCCGCGCTGGCGCGCCAGTACTTCTCAAAGTCATCGGGCGTGCGGGGCACACGGTCCTCGAATCCGGGGCGTGCGCGCCGCTCAACGGGGTTCGTGACCGAGGTCAGGAAATCACCTGTGGTCTGTCGTGGCGGACACTCGTAGCCCATGTCGAGGAAGTACTGCTTAGCGTTCTCGCAGGCGCCAAAGTAGATCTGTCTTCCCTCGTACAGCACAATGGCTTTGTCAAACTCATCAAAGATGGCCTGACTAGCCTGGTAGATGGCAAGCAGATGCGCCGCACCCGTCAGGTTGCTGCTCATGCGCAGGGCGCGGGTGAACTCGAGTGCAGTGGCGGCGTCAAGGCCGCGGGTAGAGTTATCCCAGGCGGCAATAGGGGCACGCGCCAGGGCCATCTCGGCGATGGAAACACGCTTGCGCTCACCACCCGAGACGCCGCGGACGTACTCGTTACCGACCATGGTGTCGTACGTGTGCGACAGGCCGAAGACGGCCATGATGACGCGGGCCATGTGGTCGGCGCGTTCTTCGCGGGAGAGGTCTGTAGCGTGGGCCTGGGAGGTGCGGACGCGGGAGGCAAAGGTGAGGGTCTCGCCGACGGTAAGATGGGGGAAGTGCTTGTCGACTTCTTGGTTGTAGCCGAGCTCGCCTTTGAAGTGCTTGGTCATGAGGTTTTGCGGGATGCCATCGTAGTGGATCACCGAGCCCGAATCAACTTTCAAGCCTCTCGTCTCGCCCATCAACGTCTTCAGTAGCGTGGAGCAACCGCTTCCGGGTCGCCCAAGCACAACCAACAACTCTCCTGGCTTGACAACGCCCTCAAACTTATTAAGAATGACCTTCTCCTTGCCCCTCCCCATTACCTCCCCCAGCCTGAATGGCATCATCAACGTCGATCCAACAGTGTTCTGCAGCATCAACCCCTTCCCCGCGCCCGTCACCCTAAGGTCCTTAAATACAATTCCCGCCTTGCGCTGCGAAATCCCCTTCTCGGTGGCCAACCGCACCATCACGCGCGCCCATTTATACGCATCAAAGCTCGGGGACGATGGGTCCAGTGCCGGATCCCCAGGCCCGAGTTCAGCATATGTGTCCCGACGCGAGAGCGACGACGCAATACGGTGCAGCTCCTCGCGGTCAGTTGGCCGAACAGAGTCGAAGGTGCCACTCTGGCGACGTGCGCGCGCAGTAGCGGTTGTGGCGGTGGGCCGCAGCGGCGCGTAGTGAGTACCTTCGTCGTCATCGTCGATGTCTACCTCGTCGAGTTCGGCGTCCTCGTAGGCGAGGTTGCCAGGCGTGCGCTCTGCGTCTGTATATACGCTCGAGTTGCCGGGACTGATCCCTTCAGCTTTTGCGTCATCGAGCCCATGAGGAGGCGTCGATTGACTGTGGGAAGCCATTGCGGCAGTGAGTAGTATCTGGTTGCTCTCAAACCGCTCAATGTGTGTTTAGTTCCGTATCCAAAGCTCAAAAAAGTTATCGTTATACCTCCTTTGGTAGTTGGAGATGTTAAGATGAGAAGTTGGAGAACACAGCTTTTCTCCTCTTTCCCGTCCCAACGGGGGGAATCATCATCCCTATATCATAAGCCAGAGACAGCATTCCCATTGCGCCCTAAACAATGCCGATCCCCGCAATTGACGGCTTTGGATTGGCCCCTGGCGGCCCTGGATTCTAGAATTGCTCGGCGCGGACACCTCGGTGGGCTTTAGCTATAAAACATGTCGTCATAGAACGGTCCGCCACCACCCACGGATGTCTTAACGGCCGTCTCACCCCGATATTGTGCGGGAGGTCCGAAGCATAATTCGTCCATAATCGATGAATAAACATATTATCCAGGCACGACGCTATAAGGAACACCCGAAAGACGAAAATTCGGTGGAAAATAGTGAAATAATACTGGAGCTTGAAGTGGGATGTTGTGGTTCCGACAAGCCATTTTCTATTTTTGCTACGTTCGTGCCTCGGCCATTGTGAACCGCCGGCTCCGATCGCCGACAGAACCATGCTTACCTCTCAGCCTTAAGAGATGGGATTTGCTTGTGAGTGCACAAATATCCATAATAAATGATAAAATACCGCCATAAACAAAAAGCTTATAAAACCTCCGTAAACAAACCCTTCACCCTGCATGAAAAGGCCACGCAATCCCTTCTCAGCCCCATTTATATCTCCGATAACTCCCAATATTTTGAGCTCTTGGCCGACACAGGATACGAGGTGAGACGACGGAAGACGGAACAAGACGAAAGAAGCTGAAATAAGATTACCTCTGACCGTTGAACCGTTGACCGTGGCACCCAAAGCCGATCCCCTACTATGTTTCAGTGGCGAAAGTGGCGAATGCGGGTGGTGATCATGAGCTATTAGCGCTATTATAACATTACAGTGGAACACTTCTAACCCTACCATCACTACCAAGACTCCAAGATACCACTAACGCCGCGATTAACACTAAACTCGACAGGCGGACTGGGCTGGACTCGACGGAGGAACAATGCGCCTAGATCACGGCGAAAGCGGTGGTTGAGTGCCGGTCGGAGAGGGCGGCGAAGTGCCGATGTGGGGTTCGGGATTCGGGGTCGGGCGGATACTTGAAGATCGGGGGGATTTTTTCCGAGCCTTGAGGGTAAGGCTGAGGCTGAGGATGTGGATCGGTATGAGAAAAGATGGTGGAAGAGATATATCGTGCTGACGACTCGATGGGACGCGTATGGTATATAAGCAGCGAGATCAAAAAATAGTCACTAGATCGGCGCTGTGTATAGATGGGCAAATGGAAGTATATTAAATCCCGCCTAGCTATCATCCCCATTCCCTCTTATTTTTACGCCTTGCCCATCGCTCCTTCCCTTCCACCCTTGCCATTCGCACTTTCCCTTCTACTCGCCAACTTCCACTCCTATTCCCTCGCTCCTTCCCTTATTCCTACACTTTCTAACCCGCGCCTTCCCTCTCGCCACATTCAATGATAAACAGTCTTCGTCACCACTGGTGCTTGCCACCACTGCCCAACATGGCAGCGGCAAGCGCGCTCGATCTCGTCGTCCTGGAAGTCCTTGAGCTTAGGCCACTTGGGCAGGAACGACTTGCAGCGCGAGTTACCCAGTCTGCCGCCGTAGTTGCCGAATGGGCCCTTGTCGCCGAGGCTGCGGGCGGCCCAGCGGTTCTTGATGGTGGTCGTAGTGGTGATGGCGCTAGGTCTGTTAGTACGTGTCTCTCCATTCCACATCACCGCGACATATATCGACTAGGAGAGAAGGGATAAATGAGAAGGAAAAAGGGCCACTCACTCAATCTGCTTAACCTTCAGCCAGTCGTAGCAAAACTCCAAGCTATCCTTCTTCTTGTTCCCAAAGCACCCATGGAAATCAAACACCAACTTCGGTGGGCAAGGTGGCGATGTTGGCGCTACTGTTACGACTGGTGGTGCCGTCCCAGAGGGGGTCGGGTACTGGCAATCATACAAGTTGATGCGGTCCTTGCCTCCGCACTTCTGGCTCGGGTTGCCTGTACAAGGCATATCGCACTGCTCATTTCCATCGGGCGCGGGAACACCAGTAGATGCCAGGGAATCCGCACACCAGCACTCTTGGCCGTACTCTGTGCCGGCGAAGCGGAAGCCGAGGGCGATACAAGCGGCAGTGCACGTCTCGTGGGACTGGTTTGCGTCGCCGCCCTCGACGGAGGTCTTCAGCGTGCGGCCGGAGGTGGAATCCGTGTAGCACCCGAGAGGCTTGCAGTCGTTGACATCGGGCGGCGTGGGGATAGCCGCAGAGCAGTCCCAGAGATCGAGATACTCCTGGCCACCGCAGGTCTTGGAGGAGTCGCCAGAGCAGGGGAATGTGCACTTTGATGCATCGATGACGGGAGGGGAGACGTTGTGAAGGACGTCGCCGCACCAGCACTCGAAGCTGTATTCGAGGCCGGCGTACTTGAGGCCGGCGGCGAGGCAGGTGGCGCGGCAGGTCTCGGGGGTCTGGGCGTCCTCGGAGATCTGGGAGTTGAATGTCAGGACGCGCGAGGGGAGGCCGATGGGGTCGGCGTAGCAGCCCAGGTTGACGCAGGAGGTTGCTGTGGAGGTGGGGACTGTGGTGGTGGTAGTGGGTTTCTTGGTCGTGGAGGTGGTGCAGGGCGGTTCTGTGTTGCCGCCGCCATTGTTACCACCACCACCACCACCGCCGCCGCCGTTGTTTCCTCCACCGAGGCCGAGGAGACCACCTACGCCTCCGACGATGCCGCTGATGAGGCCACCGAGGCCGAGCTTGACGCCCACGCCCACGCCTACTCCCACTCCCGCATCGCCGTTACCGGGGTTTGCGTTTGCGTTTGCATTGGGGCTCGCTTTCGCGTTGGCTAGGACGACGAGGCCCGTAGCCACAAAAGACGCAGAGATCTTCATGGTGAAGGTAGGTTCGAGATGTCTGAAGAAGAAGTAAGGCAGGTGTGGGTGGACAGAAAACAAGGAGGTGCGATCAACAGCAGATCCCCCGTCCTAAATACCCCTTCTCTCCCTCACGCTTCCTCACCTCACGACAATGTGTGGATCTTCTTTCGGCATTCGCGCGGTTGACAAATGCAACCTCGCCTTCCGTCCCGTGGTCTTTTCGCCAGGGCATGCCTCAATCCGTACATTTCCCGTACGCCCTGTCGCCCATTCCTCTCTCCCCGTAGTTTTTCTCAGCCCCCGCTCCCGTCCGTCTGCAGGTCCCCAATAAAGCCTGCAGCCGCAATATTGCCACCTTACTCCCTTACCATGGGGGGCTATCCGCATCTGGACAGGCTGGCCCCTATAGACCGTGCATGGTCCCCCGTCTGCCTATCTGGGCGCTGATGGTCGCTCACTGCCAACGCGCTTTTGGAATGGGCACGGTCACTGCCGACGCCTTGTCAGGAACATACCCATCACTTATCCCGGGGTAGACGGTAGTATACCCGGGTGGTAGTATTGACGTGTACGCGCCTGGATGGGGCTCGGACGGGTCCACCAACAAACACTATCTAGCACTGTCTTCCCCTGCGTCGTTCCCGTCTTTGTGGCTGCCCTGGGAAGGAAATGAGGAAAAGGAAAGAAATTGTAAGGCTCGGCAAGGGACAGCTGCGAGGGGGAGGCGCGAGCTGAATCGACTGATCAGATCGTGCATATATCAGTCACTGAGGTGGGAATGTGTTAACCCTTGGGCGATACTTCCGTGTCTACTGTTAGAACGAGAACTTATACTTTATTGACCACTCACCATATCGAGTATGTATAATGTGCATACATATATACATAGTATGCACTGTATGCAATCATATACCCCATATCTCGCGAAGAATATATCGAATAGTATGTATCAAATAGGATAAATGGTAAGTCATCCTACCTCGTATCCGAACACATAAAGCGATATATTCGCCTGCGACAATATGCGAGCCGTCGCACCGCATCACAGCCGCACTATATCCGACATATCCTTCCAGTGCCACCAATGCCCTCCCCCGACTTGCGGTCAAGGTACAGATCACAGTGCATATATAGTGCATACCCCATACATAACTGTATATTCTCCCTGCATCCCTTCCCATGCCATCCCATCCATCCCGTACATTCCGAGCACCGCACACAGGCGAGCCCCAGGAAGCCAGCGCACACAGCATCGCGTAGCACAAATCGAGCATTCTCTTCGTTTCCGAGGAGCTCGATATAAGACAAGTCCGATATACGACGGACCCTATCCGATGCAAGGCAGCGTACCGTGGTGATGCGTGGGAATGGTCTCGACCGTATGCTGCAGTACAAATGCACTATTGAAGCGCTAGCCCTGTCTAACCCCTAAATCAGTGCATGCCTGTCTGTGCGCCAACTGATCGCTCGCAGGTCTAGCCTGGGCCGCGGCTGCCCAGATCAGCGTGCTTATATTGGTGGCGATGTGCTTGTATTGCTTTGGCGGTGGGGTAAGTGAACTGGGATGGGTGTAGGAATGTGCAGGTAAGTAGGTGCTACGTACAAATTTACTGGCGAGTCGGGTCAATTAGAATGACAGGGACGCTTTTGGAGGGGATGTGATGGGCTTGAGATTCATTTTGGGGACTGGGCTTAGAATGCTTGGTTGTGCTTGTGTTACGATGTGACTGCATGTGAGAGGGGGTGGATGGAGAGGCGCTTCCGGGGGATAGTTCGGGAGAGACACATGGGACGATGGTTGGTGGGTGCATTGAGTTCAAGGAGGTAAGTTTGAGCTCGCTAACATAGTCCTATTCCGCCACTGAGCGGCCTCCTGCAGCGGCTTCAGGGCCCGAGGCCGTCTGTTCCACCACTACGGGGCTCCATGTCCAGCTCAAAGGCGACGCGCCCATATTCTGTGCGCTACAGCGCGTGCCCGATCCAACCCGACGGAGAAGCTGCACCTGAAAGATGGTCCCTCGTGTCTCAGGCCTCCTCGTGCGTTCCAGTGCACCACAGCATGGCAGTCATGGGCGATATCTCACAAACCCACTCGCCAAGATGAAGTACAGCATGAGGCCCTGCAGGTTCGTCAAGATAGTTTCTCGGAAAGGCAAGAGACAGCTCATCTAGAGCGGATATATTAGGCAACAGACAGGATCGACAGCCTCATACACTGTTTGTAATGGGCGGTGTGTATGCATTCGGTTGAACCCCGAACGCGAGAGTAACACGCGGCACGAAGTCGTAGCTCTGACAACGAAGAGTGAGACACCAATCCACATTCCGTACCGATGCCATCACGACGCCTGACGAAGCGCCGTAACTTCCGAACTGCTGGTCTTATTGATGTCTCAGGCGAGCATCCTTGGCCGCCTGGGCGTGCCGGCGGTGCCTTCTTATATAAAGTACGCATGGAGTGGTATGTTGATGTGGCCCATTTGCTTAATGTTGGCCTATTGCAAGAATTCCATCGGTGTGTAGAGCCGTCATCGTTGTCCACACCTCGGGAGTTGGTTGCTGGGCTCGCTCGATTTTCGCTTGGCTCTGGTCCTCGTTCTGCTTCAACCATTCAAATGCGCCGCACTCCGGCGGTTATGGTATCCTCTTCTCAAACTCTACCTTCAACATCTCCACCGTCCAGCCACTCATCCTCCGGGTCCATATCCCTATCCTCCCCATACAACACCTCACAAACTCCCCCCAGCGGCACATCCAAGCACGCATCCGTTCCCACGCTCCACACAGACTTCCAATCCTTCTCCTGCCTCAAGCTCTTCATTCTCTTCTTCTCCAATTTCTCCTTCCTCCTCACATCCTTCCCCTTCTCCACCAGCCCTGCGTGCTTCCCCTCCGCGTTACTCTTCTTCAAGCTCCCCTTCCCATCCAACGTCGCCACATTCGCCGCCTGATCAATAATCGTCTCGATGCTACTCAGTGGCAGCGTCAGGTACCCCGTATTATACGCCGCGAGCGCGATATAGATGTAGACGATACACATCACCAGCCAGGCCGGGATCGCCAGCGACCACCAGCGGTTGGGGTAGTAGTATATCCCCAGCGCGTGCAGGAACGGGCTGGGCAGGTAGCTCCACAGGATGTACATGAGGAATGCTAGCGACGAGAACAGGTACAGCACGAAGCCGTAGTATTCGTAGGTTGGAACCTTGGGGCTGGCGCGCGGGACGGGCTCGAAGTCATCGTTGTCGGAGGCGTCGGGTGTGGTAGGGCGAGAGGGTCGGAGAAGGGAGGTGAGGGAAGGCGAGGGTGGGAGGGGAGTCGGCGGGCGGTTGTAGAACGGAGGTGCGAAGAAGTTGTGGTGGACGAGGGGAGGGGAGGGAGAGGGCGATGGCTCGGGCGAGGAGGAGCTGGGGGAGCCGTTGTAGTGGGATTGGAAGGCGGATTCGTCGTCGTCGTCTTCGTCGGCGGAGGAGTAGGATGCCATTTCTGCGACACGTGCACGAATCTGGAGAAGCCGTGCTGTTGTGTCGTGCTTGTTGTTGGCGTGGTCGAGGATAGGGACGAGGATTGAACTTAGGAGATGAGCGTAGATTCACGCGAGGCTGTGGTTATGCAAGGCTGACAAAACACTTCAGAGCCAACCGGGCGAGTTTATAACAGGAGCGACGCAAGTTCTTGACAGCCATCCATAAATTAATTATATATAAAAAATAAGCTACTCTAGATAAGAAGAGATATCTCTTTTTTTCCTCTAATCCGAATATACTACGAAAACTTTCAACCAGCTATCCTTATGGACGACAAGATGAACCGATATATAGTGCAAATAAATAAATAAAATAGCCTCATAATTTCATTACCCAGGATATCTTCCATCTAAACCAAACTATACAAACGCCTAACGATGCTACTGGTCTAAAAACCCCACGCCCGCTAAAATGCGAAATAGCTTCATACCGTTATTGTATGTAGCTTGTAAGCTTAAACATATTTTCGTTTGTCCACCTGCCCCAAGCCAGCCAGTACCGAGGCATCCCCGGAAACACCAATATGATCTCTCAGTCGCACATATCAGACCTCTACACCCCCCTCCTTCCGTTCTTCCTTCACTCCTTCTACCTCCGTCTCAACCCCCGTATGCACCTTCATCCTCTCCATCCCCACCGCCCTCCTCTCGAACGACGCACACGCAACCAGCACCCCCAGCGCAGCAACCAGAACAAGCGCCCTCATCTGCACCCTGAACACTCTCGCATACACCGCCCGCACCATCGCCAGCAAATCGGGTTCAAAAGCCAACGCTCCTAACGGACTGCGATGCAGCACCTCCATCTGCTCCGTCGACAGGAACGACCCCAGCGCCGCCTCGGAACGGGCGTTAAACAGCGCCGTGGCGATGGTGAGACCGGTGAATCCACCAAGCGGACGAAGCTGTGCTGTTGCTCCCTGCGTCGCTGCTATCTCGCCCAGCGCCGAGTTGAGGGTTACCATCAGCGTGCCGGCCGAGAGGCACATGCCGATGCCGATTCCGAGGAGGACTTCTACGCCATATAAGTAGTGCGGGATGCTCAAGGTATCCGGGAGTTTGGTTAGGAGGCCAAGGGCGAGGAGTTGGAAACTAGAGCCGGCGATGAGGGTTGGGGAGGTGAGGTTGCGGCCTGAGGAGATGGCGCCACCGATGAAGGAGCCGAGGCCGGTGGCGGCGGCGAGGGGGAGGAGGGAGAGCCCTGCGTGCAGGGGAGAGGAGGCGTTGACGAGCTGGAAGCGCTCGGGGAGGAGGATGGTGGCTGTTACCAGGGGGAACCCGGTGCAGAAGATGGAGCTGGGTGGTGTCTGGTTAGTTCATGGCAATGCCAGAGATAAGGGGGTGGAAGGTGAGCATACCCGAAAGCGGCAGCCATGACGCGGCGCTTTAGAATGTGCATTGGGAATATGGGTTCGATGTTCGACCAAGAGCGCGCCCCGAGGAGGCCCTCCCATGCAAAAAACGCGAGCCAAAACACGCCCGACAGGACGAGGCAGGCGACGATAGCCGGCTCTCCCCAGGAACGTCCCCCCGTCGTCGCCCTCTGCAGGCCGTATACTAAGCACACCGAGCCTCCCATCATGAACAGTATACCGGCAAAGTCGATGCCCAGGAATGTACGCCATTTGCCGCTGTCTGACGTCTTTACGCTAGCCGGCCAGATGAAGAAGATAGACGCCATGGCGATTACGCAAAATGGCAGGTTCATATAGAAAATCCACCTCCATGTCGATTGATTCGATATCGCACCCCCCAATATAGGACCTAGTACCCCCGACCCGCCGACCGTGAGTCCGATCCACGCCGCGCCGGCTGCGAATTTCGACGGATCCAGGACCTCGGCGATCATAACCATGCCCATGGAATAGAGGCCCGCGCCGCCGAGGCCCTGGAAGGCGCGGAAGACGATGAGCTGGCGGATGGTGTGCGAGAGCGCGCAGGCTAGGGAGAAGACCATGAAGAGCGTCCAGGAGACGAGCATCATGGATTTGCGGCCGTATATATCGCTTAATCGCGCGATGGACATGGCGAAACCTGGGCGGATTAGGGGGACGCGCGGCTATGATGGGAGGGCGACTTACTCATATATGTCAAGAGATAGGCCAGGACGATCCATGGTGATAGCCAAAAGCTCCCGAGTTCTTCTACGATACTGACCAGCGCCGTCGCTATGATGGTTGTGTCCAGAGTCGAGAAGAATACTCCGACGAAGATACTGGAGTATATGGTTAGTAGTGACACAAGATTTGCGTGACCCCGGTGTGAGTAGCATACCCTGCCAGTGCAACATTCCTCCTCCACGGTTCTACATGAGGCCATGGCACAGCATGTTTGTTAGCCGAACTCGTGGCCACAACGTGAGTCTGGATGTCTTTCTTAAGTCCGACGCAAGGGGCCGCCGTCCCAGATGTTGCCGTAATATCCATTTCAGGGCTCTCAAGTGCTTGAAGGTCGTTGCCACTCGCATTTTGCGACTCCGATTCTTTTGGGCCACGGAGACTATCTGAGTTGCTAGTGGACATTGTGGCGGAGGGTTTCAGCGCCGATATACGGTTTGGGAAAGAGACGGGAGCCACGAGGGGAGCTGGGTGACGTGGTAATATATGCGAGCAAGTGATCGGTCCTTCAAGCCTCTACTTCAATCACTGACAAAGACTCGGTGATCGTCTCTAGTAGCGTCAAGGACTACCCAGGATATGTAAGGGGTTGGCATCTCCTTTCCTCATCTAGAAACCGCAGCAAGAGATATCATTGGTATCGCGGCCGCCTCTGGAATATTATATGCCAACGTGAGTCCAATGTACATATAGCCTGCATGCCGATCAAGCTGCCTGCCAGTCGATTTCAAGCAGTGGGGAGTGCAGCACGGAAAACCATGAGGAAGCTGTCTTACTTCCACATATATGTCTTTGGCGGAGAAGTCGAACCATCGATGTCGTCGGAAAAATGTCAACCTGGCCTCCTAACCGAAACAAGAGGGGCACACTTAAGGTAATAACCGACCCCATAGCACTATAACATCGGGCTACACTGTCCCGCCCCGTCTACTGGGATGAGGCAGCGGGCACTATCATGACCGCTGTGGGGCTGTCAGAAAGTGATATTTGCGTCACCTCCTAGGGTGTTGGTTTGCATCGACCAAACGGCCTCCAGGAACCCTTGCTTCAGGCTTCATCCCTTAGCTTGTTGGGGCTACATTGGTCCCTCCAAAAGTTCAATCAAAGCCCTAAACCACACACCCAGCGAGCCAAGAAGGAAGGGAGGGAGGGATTGGAGCCCTAGAGATCCTAGTATAAGGCGTCGTCAGCAACCTAATCCATGTGCTCTGGCTCCAAATCACACTCTCCCCAGCCATCCCGGGGTCTTTCATACCGGTCATCCAAACCCTCCACCCACAGGAATCGTACTGTACTGTACATCAACTAGCCTCGGCCATATCCCCTAAAACAACACTTTCCCGGTCGTCTACAGGGCACATTTAGCCTCTTCACGGCATGCGCCACGGCCACGCCAGGTTGACGCGCAACCGAACAGGCGGCACGCGCGATTGGCCTTGTGGATATGGAACGGCGGCGATCCTCGGTTACAGCGCTCAATCACAAGGACTGGGTAGCGAGATGACGATCCTACGGGGTCAAGCGCGCCGCGTCGGGGGGGGATGCTGGGGCCGGTGGCGCATGAGGCGCATGAGGCGGGTGGAAATAGCCAAAGCATGATGGACAGAGCTGGACGCAAGTTAGTGGAGGGTTGAGGAAATTGCCAGAAGGGGAACTGGTAAGCGATGTGGTAAAGGTAAAGACGCCGGAGTGGTGCCGTATTACCTAACTGTGTGCTTTCCAGCTGTATATTTACTAGAGATGTCACGTGAAATCTGACTATTCCGTAGGATCAGCCAGATTGTCATCATTTTTCCGAATGGCTGACTGCATCATACATACTGTACAACCCCAGAGTATGTTGGCGCCAAGCACAGAGACAACGGCAGCTATGCCGCTTAAGACACCGTCAAGGGCCAAGGTTGATCTGATAGCCTGGGATCCGGAATCCCCAGCGCATACCGAGCGTATGGTTCAGCACCGTATTGCATGCGGGTGGAAACAGGACTATATCGAAGGGTGGCGGGTCCTGCAGAGAGAGGGGAAGATGGGTCTTCAGTGGGTTGTGAGTTTATCATTTTTTTTGAGGAAAGATTATGATGGGCTTTATAACCCCTAAAAAAATCAATATTTCGTCTAATTTTTACTTTTAGCCCCTTGAGATTGTAGTCATACAACCTCAAAATTACAAGTGATCGTATCTGCAATATATAATTCTAACTACCAACGCAGGTTCTATCAGAGGAAGACCCAGAAAAGGAGACAAAGCTCGCCCAGCACCTACTAAAGTACCCCGGAGACGCCACACCCATTCTTGACACCGCCACCACCCTGGGTGGTAAGCCACGGTTACCCTCTTCACGTTCATTCATCCCCGTGGGCCATATCTCTCTCGACTCAGAGAGCCCGAATCCTGGCCAGGCAGATGCCTCACAAGGACTCTACTGCATCACTACTCTCTATATCTCCCGCGCCATCCATGGTGGTGGGCTCGGCCGGGCAGCCCTAGACGCTGTCGAGAGCCAGGCCATCAACGAGCCGCTGTGTGCGAAGATATTGTCTCTTGATACTTTGGCAAACAGTAGCTGGAATAGAACAGATATATGGGAAGAGATGGGGCAGAAGCCTGGGGTATCTAAGCCCCCTTCCGTGAACTCGAAATTGGTGAGCTAATTGTGGACAGATGTCAGCTGAGGACTGGTATGAGAGATGTGGATATAAGGCCTGGAAATACATCGAAGGCCATATTAAGCACCGAGACGACAATGGTAAAGTTTGGTCTCTAGACGGCGTCTTTATGAAGAAAACGGTTGCATGAATTTGAATTACCGTCTCTTAATTCCAACTCATGCGATTATTTGGCTAGGTGAAGTAGAAGGCGAATACATCTATTTCCATTGTGTAGGTATTCAAAAAGCAGATTTTTGGACATTGTGATATAGAAGCCAATCAATACGGGGCAGTTTGACTGGTTTTCGCTGATTAAGATACCAATATATTTCCCTCGCAGTAATAAACCTACGCCTATCCTACAACCTACATAAGACATGTCTCATCCTTGACCCGATGCGCCGCTGCAAAATCAAATATCGCCTCATAACTCCGACACTCATGCACATCGCCCCATCCATCGAAACCAGGCACCATAACGCCATCCTCATTCACCGACGCCGTCTCAAGCGTTGTGTCGCCCGTACACATGATAGCCTGGCGCAGATAATCGAAGCAGTGACCCAAGTTATATTCCGCCGCTAGGTGTTCGCTCGGGTCTCTGTCGCGGCCGAAGGCGTCCCTGAGTATTGACTGTTCCCGAGTTTAGTAAAAGGTGGGAAACGGATAGATAGTATAGGAGAGAGTGCGTTGAAGGGGGATGAGGAGCTGTCTTACCAGACAGTAGAGCTGGTGGAACATCGAGATGGAGTATATCTCTGTCACCACTTCACCGGTATTTGGAACCGGGAAACCTCCCCTTAAACCATAGTTCATAGGGTTCTGAACCTCTACGAATCCCGCGCCGACTATAAGTCCAATGTCATTAGCACAAGCCCCTGAGCACCTAACAAAACCACACCAGAGAATAGATCCCCTCGATGAGACACCGATGTGAGGAAAGAGAGAACATACGCGGAAACAACAGGTCCCACACCGACCGATTCCCTGGCGTCCCCGTCCCCGCATTGACAAACGTCTTGTCCAGCCTGAATTTGACCATCTCTTTCGGGACTGCATGCGTTCGTTAGCCTCTTCCTTCCGTGCACTCCACCGAGTTTCTTAAATCGCCGATAACGAACATGAACACACTATTTCCAAAATACGCCTCCGAGCGGACCATTTTGGTCTCTAGGTTATCAGACATTGGGAAATATGCTACGCCGAGGAGGACGGTGATGATGTAGAGGGCGGCTAGGGTATAGTATTTCCGTTTCCATTGCGCGAGGGCGCTGCGGACGTCATCGGCGGATGCGAGGTGGTATTGCGGCTCATTATCCATTGCTGAGAAAGGAAACCACTTCATTTAGAGTTGAGGATATTGAGGATGGCCGATTTGGAGATCTGAGTGTCTATGGGGTGGTCTGGACTATTAAATACCGCGAAGTCTATATTTAGCGCATTGTGGGGTGACCGTTTATTTACGCCGCAACGTCCTCGTATTCACCCGTCTCAAATGTTTTTTAGCATTTGCGCACTTTTCTCTAGCTGATAACTCGTATAGCATATTAAAAAACTGTGTGTGGAAACACAGAGTGGAATTATTGACCCGGCTCCTTTACTCGGTCATGAGGCACCGCCTATCAACACCACTTCACTCCAACAGAAAAGTCTTTATCAGAGCCCCCCTATCCCGCAACGCATCCACAGACAACCTCGGATCCCAATGAATTACCTCTTCCGATGCCGTATTACGGAAGTGGTCCACTTACATAGGCTGCCATTCAGCCTCAACCCGGACCCAGTTTGATGGCAGCAGACCCAGGCGCGGATCTTCGCTGGTCGTCACGCCAGAGGCAGAATTGATGCAGACCCAGGCGCGGATCTTCGCGGGTTGTCATGCAAGAGGCAATATTGATGTAGTGTGGCTGCGGATTGGGCTGACCTTCCTGTTTTAGTAACTGCGCCCTCCACGGGTCAGGTAGAGGTCCGAGGATAGAGACGGAGTCACAGAGGGCATGTATCACGGCGCCTCCGACGACACTGTATGAGCCGTTCCAAGCTGGTCGGAGAACCAACCGCCGAGGATAGTGTTAATTATATCGTCTGTCTCGTATTAGTATGCGGTTGGTTTATTTTGCAACCCACGTGGGCGAGTTGTTGCGCATTAACACATGGACTTTTAAAACATACTTACCCTGGCCTCCTTGCGTCCAGCCTCCTTGCGTCCAGCCTCCATCTTCCCAATACGGCCATTGTCGCTAACAATAATGCTGCCGGCATGAATTTTTGTCTTAAGCCATGTCCCCATGTCAACGTCGATATAGGCATTTGGCTCTCCATTTCCCATTGCAGCTTTTAGAAAGTTTCGAACCTCTTCTTGGTCCCACGCACTTTCATCATTCGGAGCCGATCCCTAGTGAAGCAGTCGCATACTATGCGAACAATCTCCTCGAACAGGTCCATGCTGCCATTACTCAGCCGTTAGGCCACCGGATCACACCCACTCAACGTTCGGAATGGCGCCTGAAGATCGGTAATATTCTCAGGGATCCAGTCGTCAAATACCTTTCTAGCACGCGGTCGTCCAAGAGCCGCGCCCCAGATATGGAAATCTCGGTGCTGACCTGCCACAGACATGCCTTGGCCTCCTCAAACTTTGCGATATCGGGGTACCACGATGGGGCGGTATTCTGCGTGAATCCCAGAGTGCCAACCCCGATACGATCCACAGTTTCTATAGCTTCTTCTATCGTGAGAATAGCTTCCGAGTCAAAGACCGCTTTGAATTTGGTCACCCAGATACACTCGTTAATTAACGCAGTCACAGCATTGGGGAGTGATTCACGCCTGAACCACGATTGAATCGCCTTGCGGATCGATTCCCACTGCTCAACAATCCCCCGACACATCATAATACAGTTTCGATTTCGGAGCTAGATTTCCTAGCACTCCAAATAATGCTGAAACTACTTATGTGTCTCAGCAAGTCGACGATTCCGACCCATTCGTCAACGCCAAATGGCAGTATCGCGTTCTCTTCGAACCACTCCGGAAACGCGGCATTCGGAGTAGGAATGAAGATTTCATCCATAGTGTCCAGGAATTCCCCTGGTTGATGCATATCGCGTCCGTCTAGACCTAGCGTGGGAGATCTGGGAGCCAGAGATATTTGACGGCGGTCGCGAAATCAAACTGCACCACCATTTTACTGTGTTCTCCTGACGCATCGTCTGTATTGACGACTGTTATTACCACATTCGGCAGTGTGCCGTCGGGCCACAGGCACGAAAGCACTTCATATTTGAGGACGAATGAATCACCTGGAAAGGTTGGGAGCGGCGCATATATCATACGGCTGATTTCGGGGTTTGGATGATCCCATGATTATTCGGACGTGCTAATGTTCCAAAACAGGTACCTGCGCTCTATCGTCTCGAATATTTGCCATCCTTCTGGCAACGTTTCGCGCACCTCGGTGATTGACAACCTTTGGGTAAGAGCCGCGCCTGGCAGTTGTAATGAAGTATGGCGGGGTTCAATCTGGATATCGTCCCATAACTTGCCCGGAAGTATTTTGATAAGCCGTATGTGCTCTGGTGTGTCCAGTGATTTATACTGGTACAGCTTCGCCGGCAAGAATGGCAGCCCATGAGCATTGTCCATTACCTGTGGCGTATATGCGTACAGATCAGATAAAGGCCCGAGAAGACTTTGCTCTTAACTAGAAAGCCAGTATACACTAGTAATTTGATGGTGACACAATATGGTTGAAATTCTTCCATGGCTGATATCTTTTCATTGTGAACAAGAAGTTGCAGGAAGGCACGAAGAAGGGAAACTCCAAGTAAAGTTTAATTATTATTATGGTTTTTCTTGCGCAGACTTTGCCCAGGCTTTAATGATGTCTCAAGGCTAAAGCCCAGGTTCTCGTGGTTCTCATGTCCTCGAAGCCCATGGCTTATGTAATTGAAACCATGGCTTACTCGCTGCGATATCAACGCCAACATTGAACATAAAACGCAGAAACCGGGGCCTTGGGATTATAACAACGAAACCAATAGCATGAAAAGCTTGTATATAGCTGTTCGTCTTCTCGCAAGCTTCGCTATCGCTGTCGCCGCCCAGAAGAAGAACCTCATCATCAACACCGACCTCTTCAGCGACGTCGAGTGAGCACCTGAGGCACTTTCCATACCGCCTTGAACATACCTCTAACAACCAAACAGCGATACCGGCGCCCTGCTGCTTGCAGCAACTTCACCGAACGTAAACCTCCTAGCCGTCAACATCAACTACCCATCCACCTACTCCGCCCTCGCCGCATCAGCTATCCTAGCTCACTATGGCCATTCCGCGATCCCAATCGGGATCCGGCGTCCACTAACAAACATCACTTTCTTCGATAGCTGGTACTACGCACTGGGTGAGTACACCAGTAAAGTCGCTTTTCAGTGGTCCGGCGGGAGCCTACCCTGGGGTCACGCCGAGGAGGCTTGGGATCCCGTGGCACTGTACCGGAAGATGCTGGTCGAGGCTGAGGATAGCAGCGTGACTATTGCGTCGATTGGTTTCCTCGATAATGTGAGTCTTGCGGCATCATACCAGACGCGGTTCTCTAACCAGATAGAAGCTCTCGGGGCTGCTAAACTCGACCGCTGACTCCTATTCCGATCTCAGCGGCCGCGATCTCGTCGCCCGCAAGGTCGCGGAGCTGGTAGTTATGGGCGGCGGGTATCCATCTGGGTATAGTTGGAACTTCTGGGGCTCGAATAGCAGCCTCACCGCGCACGTTATTAATACGTGGGACGGGCGGGTGGTGTTTGTCGGCGACGATGTCGGCAAGGATGTTAAATCGGGCGGGCAGCTTATGTCCGCGGGGCCTAAGACAGATCCGGTGCGAATGGCGTATATTTACTACTCGTACTATGTGCCGGCGTCTTCGTGGGATCCGCTGGCTGTCCTGTATGCCATTGGTGGTCTGGGAGGGTTGTTTAAGTTGGGGAATGAGTATGGGTACAACCATGTCGAAGCCGACGGGGCGAATCGGTGGGTGTGGGATCAGAAAGTGAATAACCAGTTCTTTCTAAGGCTGAGGGTTAGTAACGAGACAGCTGCAGCGGAGCTGGATCGGTTGTTTCTCCAAGGGGCATTGTCAGTCGCGGAACAGCATACAATGGAAGCACCGCAAAGAAAGCACGAATGTTCGACACACGAAGAGTTATAACATTTTAGAGAAAATGGCTCTTTTCGATTATATTTCACCAACACCTAAAACGCCCCCAAGCCTATGAGTCTCAACCAAACCCCATCGTATGGGTACATATAGCTACAAATCATATCTCGTCACCTTCCTCCAAACCGCAGCATAAAGGAGCACGAGTTCGGTTTCTTTGCCAGATTACATACATTTAAAACTACTATGGTATCGCAGTGTAAACAATCCTAGACCCGCTGCATCCCTCGACTCTACTTAACACGCCGCATTAGCAGCGGCAGTGGCAGCGCCTTTGTTGCCCTTGTGGTGGGGCTCGCGAGTCTCAACATCGCGCGCGCAAGCCACGTTGGCGTTGGTAGCAGCAGCGGTATCTTGGGCAGCAGCACCATTTGCGGCAGCAGCCTTGTTACCCTTGTGGTGGGGTTCGCGGGTCTCGATGTCGCGCGCGCAAGCAACGTTGGCGTTGGTGGCGGTGGCACCGGTAGCAGCAGCGCCCTTGTTGCCCTTGTGGTGTGGCTCGCGGGTGTCAATATCGCGAGCACAAGCCACGTTGGCATTGGTAGCAGCAGTGTTGGCAGTGGCGTCTTGAGCAGCGGCGCCTTGAGCAGCAGCACCCTTGTTGCCCTTATGATGCGGCTCTGGGGAGCGGTCTTGAAGATCCTCTTCATGGCGTGCGGCCGACTGGACCTTCTTCCCCTTGTGATGCGGCTCTGGGGAGCGGTCCTCAAGCGCCTCTTCATCGCGTGCGGCTGCCTGGACCTTCTTTCCCTTGTGATGTGGTTCTGGGGAACGGTCTTGAATATCCTCCTGTGGCTCCGGGGAACGGTCTTCAAGATCCTCTTCGTGGCGTGCGGCCGATTGAACCTTCTTTCCCTTGTGATGCGGCTCTGGGGAACGGTCCTCAAGCTCCTCTTCATGGCGTGCGGCCGACTGGACCTTCTTCCCCTTGTGATGCGGCTCTGGGGAGCGGTCCTCAAGCGCATCTTCATCGCGTGCGGCTGCCTGGACCTTCTTTCCCTTGTGGTGAGGCTCGGGGGAACGGTCCTCAAGTGCCTCTACATTGCGCGCGGCCGCCTGGACCTTCTTACCCTTGTGATGTGGCTCCGGGGAACGGTCTTCAAGATCATCTTCGTGGCGTGCGGCCGACTGGACCTTCTTTCCCTTGTGATGCGGCTCACGGTCTTGAAGCACATGGCGTGCGGTCGACTGGACCTTCTTTCCCTTGTGATGTGGCTCCGGGGAACGGTCTTCAAGATCCTCTTCGTGGCGTGCGGCCGCCTGGACCTTCTTTCCCTTGTGGTGCGGCTCACGGTCTTGAAGCACATGGCGTGCGGTCGACTGGACCTTCTTTCCCTTGTGATGTGGCTCCGGGGAACGGTCTTCAAGATCCTCCTCGTGGCGTGCGGCGGACTGGACCTTCTTTCCCTTGTGATGTGGCTCCGGGGAACGGTCTTCAAGATCATCTTCGTGGCGTGCGGCCGACTGGACCTTCTTTCCCTTGTGATGCGGCTCACGGTCTTGAAGCACATGGCGTGCGGTCGACTGGACCTTTTTTCCCTTGTGATGTGGCTCCGGGGAACGGTCTTCAAGATCCTCTTCGTGGCGTGCGGCCGATTGAACCTTCTTTCCCTTGTGATGCGGCTCTGGGGAACGGTCCTCAAGCTCCTCTTCATGGCGCGCGGCTGACTGGACCTTCTTCCCCTTGTGATGCGGCTCAGGGGAACGAACTTGAAGATCGTCTTCATGGCGCGCGGCCGCCTGAACCTTCTTCCCCTTGTGGTGGCGGGCCTCCAAGTCAATGGCTACACCGCGAGCGATCACTGCACCGCCGCCCTGTGAGGTGTTAGTGTTTGTTGGATGAGTGGGATCAAGTTCTGTTGTAGATGGGGTAAGCATGAAGGATCAAGAAGACTTACAACATGACGTCTAGCTAAGCCATCACTAGCCACATCCTGTCCGCTAATGAGAGGGGCAAGCGCCAAAAGGCCAAAGGCCACGAGAGTCGAGGTATGCATGCTGTATAAAAAGTATAAACGAAAGGCTGGCCAGCAGCTTTGAGCGAGTAAGAAGAGAGGCGAAGAGAAGAAAAAAAGTGAGCGAAAAAGAACAAAACACAAGCGTCAAGCTGATGGAGAGAGAATTCAGATGAGAGCACGAATACAAGAGCAGATTTGAGTCCTTTATGACCATCCCTTGGCTTGCGTGGGCAGGGGGCAAATGGGATGAGAATACGCGCTAGGTCATCGCGGGGCGCTCTGGGGAAGGGGGAAGGGAGGTTGTTCGGCTGATGGTGGAGTTGACGATAGTCTCAGACGGTGTTCCAAGACCGTTGCACCAGGTGCCCAAGCGTTGCGGCCTCTTTTTTGGCGATGCTCGCTCTCAGTATGTTTGCTGTGGCACCCTCGCGTGGTTGAGAAATGCCGCAGTCCACCACGTCCTGTCAAGGAAAGATGAGCCGCAAGCGACGGACCTCGAACCGCGTCACAGGTCAGGGCGGGTTTCGCCATGGCGTCGAGAAAGCTTGAGTGCCCTATAAACAGTGACAGTGTGTGATACAGATCGGCCAGACCCAATGTCTGCGGCTGGCCATTGGTGGGATAAATGATGGGGTTCAAACAAACCAGCGCCGAGACAACTCGCGTCGGCGCGTCGTGCCAAGATGCTGTACCAGAGAGGTTGATCTGCTGGCTGGAGCAGTTTCATAGTCTGGGGAAAGTTTCCTGAGTCCGTATAGAGAGTAGCCCGTATGGGAGAGCCTCTATGTGGAGCGATATACGAAGTAGCAAGCTTTGGTGATGTTTGAGCCCACTCCGCTTCGACCTTTTCTCCACCCTTCCCCGCCAAGTATCAGAGTTCCAGTCTCAGAATCCCAGGGCCACAACGGTTGAGGCTCTCATAAAGGCCAAAAATGGATTTTTGTGCTATTTGTGCTTTTTATGATTTTTTTGATTGGTGGAAAGGAGAAATGCAGGGTAGCTGCGATGTGACTTGTCTTGGTATCGCTTATTTGTGAGCACGGGGAATATCCAAGGGACTTGGCTCCGAAACATCTGGAGCTTCATCTCCCACAACGTCAAACCAAGAAGCGGCACAATCGCTCGAATAGGATAATTCACGATGCGCAATGGCCGTACTATGGTCCTACTCTGGTATATTCTGGTATATACTCCAACAAACATGATACAGGACTCCCCTGGCAATTGGTGCCGTCGTAACCGCCATCCCTGATGCTTGAGGAGAGGCGGTGCGAGATAGGCTCTGAGTGCTAAGCATCTGCGATTTCCCTTGACCATGTCCAAATCCCGCTGGAGATACTGAATATCACCAAGTTCATCTTTCATTTCTGTTGTCGTTTGCCGCTGGGCTTCCTGTATCTCCTTCTTTCCCCTTCAACCAGAGCCGTCAACCAGAGCTGGATCTCTACGTGCCTGTTTTTTTCCTGTATAATTTTATTTGTTGAATATGGCTGCTTCGAAATACTTCCCGGTGTCGCTGGCCGACGAGAAGGAATCATACTCACCCTCAGACACATCCTCCACAACGCTGCTTCCCGACGAACAAGACCTCAGAGTCACCGAGAGGCGGCAGCTTAAGTCGGTACTACAGTCGAAATGGCTCCTGTTAGCCCATGCGCTATTTTTCTTATTCTCACTGGCTATCTTTCTACGGGGCATCACTTTCTCAGCGCCGACAACTGCGAAGTTCGTGAAGGAGTTCTCGGAATACTGTGAGTGCTGGTCAACCGTGTTCCCCTTGGGAGTGCCCAGGCTGACTGTATAGCTCCCGCGGCCCATGTGATAGAATATGAAGACATGAAGTTCAACGGCAGCATGTATGCCACATCGCCATACATCGGCAAAGGCCAAGAAGTCGACGATTCTTGGGACGTCATAACATATAATGGTACGCTTCATATTAGACATATACCATGTCAAATCCCTTTGAACCCACCGCTCGCGTTGCCATCGCCATTGCTTCTTCGATATATTGGCCCCGAATTGAGAAAATATCACGATCATGGTATCCAATAAACTAACACCATGTAGTCGGCGACCAAATGATCTCCGCCGCCGAGCTCCGCAAAATCGATAAGCCAACCTCCGTCCTCAAAGTGACCGACCCCCGCACAGGCATCGAAGGCTACCGCGTCGGCCTCGAAGTCTTTCACCAGCTTCACTGCCTCAATCTGCTCCGCAAGACCACGTACATCGACTACTATGGCACCCGCGGTGGGGACTTCGCGGAGGGGATTGACGGCCTACGGATGCATCTCGGTTCGTGTTCCCCACAAAGCCGACGTCGGAAGTGTGTGGCTGCTTGCTAACTGGTCGAACAGATCACTGCCTGGAGATGTTGCGCATGAATCTGATGTGCCAGAGCGACGTTGGACTCATCACGTTCGAGATGACGGACGAGGGCATTTGGCCCGACTTCAGCACGTGGCATACGTGCCGCAAGTTCGATAATGTGCTTGACTGGGCGATGGAGAATGCGGTGGCGAATGATGACCCGATGTAATATTCCGGGTTGCGTAGAATGGAACAAGAATAAAACATACTTAACAGACTACTGTAAAGATTGGTCGAGCCCGTGCTCAGAATGTGCCATGAAGTCGTGCCAGCCAAGTATGGCCAACTCGAGTGTTGATACCAATGCGAACCCGCATGGGTACCGGGATGAGTAGAGAAATCGACTGATCCGCCTCACCAATATCATACAAACGAAGGTACATCTTCAAACAAATGAAATCCCATCGTCGCCCACAATCCCTCTCAATCCACAAACACCTCGCCCCTCTCAATCGTTTCAAAGGCCTTCATCGTATGCTCCCACACCTTATCCCCCAACCCCTTCAGTGCCCACTCCCGATAAAACTCCTCGCTCCCCCTACACACTTCCCCATCCCAATTCACCGCATACACCCCCCC